>JAQZBX010010545.1:0-44189 GCA_029593785.1 Cabassous unicinctus | reverse complement strand
TGATGAACATATTTTGGAGCATTGCCACTAAGCATGGATTATAATTTACATTGTAGTTTGCACTCTTTCCTGCGCAATACTGTAAGTTATGACAAGATACATAATTGCCTTTATCTGTCATTTCAATGTCATTCAGAACAATTCCCAAGTTCTGAAAATGCCCCCATATTACACTTGTTTTTCCCTCTCCCTCCCCTCAGAACCTCCAGTGGCCACTGCATCTACATCCATGATAAAAGTTCTTCCATTGCTAGAATCACAATAAGTCTCTACTAGAATACCAGTAAGTCTACTCAGTTCATCATTCATTCATGAATCCTGAGGATTCTGGGATGGTGATGCCAACTCTACCTCTAATTGAGAGGGGGCTTAGATCCCATGGGGCAGATGGATGGGACTATCTTGCTTGCAGCTGCAGACTCTCTCTGTTCCTTGGGATGGTTGTTGTCCATCATCATCTCCTTTTTAGTTGTCCTGGGTGAGTCCAATTAACTGGTGAGTAGGTGTTGCAACTCTGTTGAGATTCAGGGCCCAGCTGGCAAATGGATATCCCAAAGACTTCAGTTTCTTGGACATACCCCTATTAACTTTAGTATTAACTATAGGTTCAAATAGAAGGGGCATAAGAGCCATGTGTAGGGAAACCACAACTGAGTCTAACTCTCTCACACTGGGAGCATAAATTCTCTAGTAGGGCCAACTGGCAGGGTACCAAACTCCTGAGCTGTCTGCTCTATCTATAGTGTCTGGATGTCTTTGCTATTTGAGGCAATATTTACTGTGGCAGTCAATGAGATCCTGCTGAGACATGCATAAGCGTAACCTCTGGAATGACCTCCCGACTCACTTTGAAGTCTCTTAGCCATATAAACTCATTTGTCTTTACCCTTTCCCCCTTTTGGTCAATGTCTTTTCCTAGTTGCATTGCTAGTTGGTTCTTGGTAGTAATCCCTCAGTGCCAGGGAGGCTCATCTCTGGGAGTCATGTCCCACGCTGGAGGGAAGGTAATATATTTATATGCTGAGTTTAGCTTAGAGAGGCCACATTTGAGCAACAAGGAGGCTATCAGTAGGTAACTCTTAGGCATCCTATAATACTAGGCTAAGTTTTAATTTCAAAAGTAAAGGTTCATAAGTACAGTCATCAGTATCAAGGGCCCATCACTGGTCCATCTTCCTTCACTAATCACTGTCCCTATACTTGGGGGATTCTTGCTGTCCCATTAGAGAATGTGGCAGAGCTCTCCAGGATGGAAATTCGATATTCTTTTGGGTATTGTGTGAATCTCCACCAACCATGACAATGCCCATTAACACTTGAACACATTTATATGCCTTATAGATATGGCCCAGGTGAACCTCCACCCATGCATCCCCCATCACTGACACCCTGCATCAGTGATCCTCCCCTGCCATAAATGTAACCATTCTGTGATCCAAAACTTCTTCAAAGATGAAGTCAAAATAACCATTACAATTAATAAGAAAATGAAATAATAATGATAGTTTTAAAAAATAACAAATAAAATACAAAAATTTTTAAATATTTGGAATATAAAAAGTAAAATAATATGAAATTAAAATTTTTTTTGACATTATGTCTTTCATCACTGCAAGATCTGTTGTATTGTATGTACAGTGACATTTTTTTCCATTTACTCTCCTAGTGTCTTATTTTTTTCATTTTGTTTTCAAAGAAGCTTTTGGTTACAGAAAAGTGACATATAGAATATAGGGGATTATTTCCATATACCCAACATCCTCCCCTTTTTCCCTTTCCCCAATTAATAACATTTTACATGTGGATGGTGACATTTGTTACAATTGATATACAAATATTGAAACATTGCTACTAGCCATGGTCAATGACTTACAATCTGGTTTACATATTGGACCACACAATTTTATAAATTTTGATGAAATTTAACATGGCCTATATCCATCATTGCAAGACCATATTGAACAATTCCATTGCCCCCAAAATTCCCCTTGTTTCAGCTATTCTATTCCTCCATCCCCCTCCCTTCAGGACCACGGCAAGCTTCACTCCCTGAAGAAAAAGATTCATAGTTACTTGTAACAACATTGAAGGCTTGATATACTGACCTGTTCTTCCCTATTAGGCACTGCTTATGCTCTTGACAGACTCCCGCCCCTCTATTTGAGAACATAGCAGGACTCCCTAGGATGGGAGTCCAATACCTTCTTGCTCATTCTGTGGGTCTCACCCCACTGACACAGCACACTATGACAAGATGAACATTCACACACTGCCTAGAGGCTTACTCCAGGTGCTCCCTGTTCCGCATGCCCCCCACATTCAACATGCTAAACCAGTAACCCTCCCCTGCCATATTTATCACAAGAACATTCCCAACGTTATAATTTCAACCACACACCTGCAAATCACCAGAGTTAACTTGTTTCCTTCCCCAACCCTCCCCCCAGCTCCATAGACAGTCCAACCCACCATCCCTACTCTACGCCTCTCACAAACCAGCACAACCCAACCCAATACCATCACTGCACCACTGTCATGCCCATCCACAGCACAACTACATCCTTCCACCTTATCATAGACTTTGCCCATGTGGGCATTGGCTCAGAACCTTCTTTTCCCTTCATGTCTCCTATAAACCTATCTTCCAGACTCTAGCTCTGAGAGTTTGATCATTTTGCTTAATTCGTATCAGTGAAGTCATGTAATATTTTCCTTCAGTGCCTGGCTTGCTTCACTCAAAATAAGGTCTTCATGAGTCATCCATGTAATCCTGTGTGTTAATACTGTATTCCTTCTTACAGTTGAGTAATATTCTGTTGTATGAATATACCACAAGTTGTTTATCCATTCATCTGTTGATGGACATTTGGGTTGTTACCAACTTTTGGCAATAGTGAATTATACCTCTATGAACATTGGTGTTCATATACCTGTTCGTGTCCCTGCTTTCAATTCTTCTGGGTATATACCCAGCAGTGGAATTGCTGGATCTTATTGCAATTCTATATTTAACTTCCTGCGGATCTGCCAAGCTGTCTTCCACAATGGTTGCAATATTGTACATTTCCACCAGCAGTAGATAAGGGCTCCCATTCCTCCACATCTTCTCCAACAATTGTAGTCCTCTGTTTTTTTTAATAGCCACCAGTCTAATGAGTGTAAGATGATATTTCATTGCAGTTTTCATTTGCATTTATCTAATAGCTAGTGATGTTGAGCATCTTTTCACGTGCTTTATAGCCATTTATATATCTTCTTTTGAGAAGTGTCTATTCAAATCACTTGCCCATTTTTTAAATGGGTTGATTCTTTTTTTATTTTCAAGGTATAGGATTTCTTTATATATGCTGGATGTTAGACCCCTGTTAGATATATGGTTATCAAATATTTTCTCACATTGAGTAGGCTGCCTTTTCACTTTCTTGACAAACACATTTGAGTTTCAAAAGTTTTTAATTATGAGGAAGTACCATTTATCTATTTTTTTCTTTCATTGCTCGTGCATTAGGTGTAAAGTTCAGGAAACCATTTCCTAATACAAGATCTTGCAGATGCTTGCCTACATTATCTTCCAAGATGGTTATGGTCTTGGCTTTTATATTTACTTTGATCCATCTTGAGTTAATTTTTGTATAAGGTGTGAGATGGTGTTCCTCTCTCATTCTTTTAGATACAGATATCCAGTTCTCCAAGCACCATTTGTTGAAGAGGCCATTCTCTCTCAGTTTAGTGGGCTTGGTGACCTTGTCGAATATCAGTTGACTGTATATTTGAAGATCTATATCAGATTTCTCAATTTGATTCCCTTGGTCAGTATGTCTATCCTTGTGTCAATACCAAGCAGTTTTGACCACTGTAGCTTTGTAGTAAATTTTAAAGTCAGGTAGTGTGATTCCTCTGATTTCATTTTTCTTTTTAAGTCTTTTGCTATTTGGGTCCTCTTGCCCTTCCAAATAAATTTCATAGTTAGCTTTTCCAATTGAGAAAAAATGCTGTGGTAATTTTTATTGGGATTGCGTTAAATATGTAAATCAGTTTGGGTACCATAGACATCTTAATGATGTTTAATCTTCCTATCCATGAACAGATTGAAATTCTACAAAGTAATTTCTCTGACCACAATGGAATGAAGCTGGAAATCAGTGGCAGAGAAGCAAATTAGGCACAAAGATATGGAAGTTAAACAATGCACTATTAGACAATCAGTGGGTCAAGGAGAAAATTGCAAAAAAAATCTCACATGGTAATGGACATGGCAGTTTCTCCTGGCCTCTACTTTCTCCTCCAGGTTCCATTGACCTTCAGCATCTTACTTCCCCTGGCTTTCTCTCCTCTTTCCTCTGTTTGAATTTCATACTGCTTATAATGATTCCAGTAATAGAATGAAGATTCATCCTTATTGAATTGGGCCACACCTTGGGTGACATAAACTTATCAAAAGGTCCTACTGAAAATGGGTTCACACTCAGAGGAATAGATGAAGTTTAAGAATATGTTTTTTAAATTACCAAAAGCTGCTATGAACATTCTTATACAACTTTTTGTGATATTTGTTCATACCTCTTGGGTAAATGCAAGGTGTTGAGTTGCTGAGTGATAAAATAGGCATAGGAGTAGATTTATTGAAAAATTGTCAAATTTTTACCAAAGTGTTTGGCAATCCCACCAACAATGTATAGAATTTATGATTTCTCTACAGATTTGCCAACACTTGATAACCTAAGTCCTTCTAATATTAGTAATTCTGTTGGATAGTTAATGGTGTTATTCAAATCATCCATACCTTACTAAATATTTTTCTTAATCATTCTATTTATTTATCATGTTTTGTGGAATATGTCACATTTTCTTGATTCTTTATACACACACACACACATATAATAATTTGGGATTATAGCTTGAACATTGTGAAAAGTACGTTCCTCCAAAAATTGTTGATTTTGTTTCATTTATCAATTATTTTTGTTATTTGTAAAAGTTATTATTATTTACTCAATTACATATTTTTATTTTCATTTATTTAGGTCTTCTTTGATTTTTTTAAGCAATACTTTGTAGTTTACAAATTTTTAACATACATTGTTAGACTTATTCTTAGTTATTTTATTCTTTGGGCTGTTATTTAATTTAGAACTTTCTCTTGGCTTCTTTTTCCGGTTGTTCATTGTTTCTGTATAAAAGCACTATTGATTTTTTGGTTGCTGCTCTTGTACCTCACCACTTTGCTGAATTCATTTATTAGCTCTAGGAATTTTGATGTGGCTTTTTCAGGATTTTCTGTAAATAGGATCATGTCATCTGCAGATAAGGAAGGGTTTATTTCTTCCCTTCTAATTTGGATGTCTTCCATATTATTCTCTTACTTAATTGTTCTGGCTAGAACTCTAGTAAAATGTTGAATAATAGTGGTGACGGGGTCCTGATCTTAGAGAGAAAGTTTTCAGTCTTTTACTGTTAAGTGTGATGTTAGCTGTGTGTTTTTCATACATACCCTTTATCATATCAATTAAATTTCTTTCTATTTCTAGTTTTGAAGAAAGGATGCTGGATTTAATGAAATGCCTTTTTTTTTTGGTATCAATTGATATGATTATGTGTTTTTTTTCTTTATTTTGTTAATGTGGTATATCACATTAATTAATTTTCTTTTAGCAGGAATTTAACTTTGTCAGACTCAAAATGCAAACATTTTCTCTTAGGTAGCAGCTCAAACACAGTTTAGTTCTGGAATCTGTTCTGTGCATGTATAGTTCATAGATCAATCAGAGACTCAGCTGTACTTACACAGAATTTGGGTCTTTTGCACTGTCTCTCACTGTTCTCTCAGATTCACTCTTCACTTCAAAAGCCATGGTTGCCCCAAATTCTGCATTCTGAATTTGTAAGCTGGAAAAATAAGAATTTTAGCCTTTCCTATTTTGGGGGCCACAGTCATCTTCCTTAAAGCTTAAAGTCAATAAACTACAGAAAACCAACTCCATGCCATTTTCTACTTTCAATTTTCAACTCCTCTCCATAATTTGCCTCCATTTGTTCAAACTCCAGTGCCTATGTATATCTATGTGAGGTTTGGTCTGGTAAGAGCTTACTCAGCTATTCCAGAAATTAATTCAAATATATATATAACCCATTGTACTGATATTCTAATTGCTTGCAAAAATTTAGAACAAGATAGAATATATGGCAAATTTATTCAAAATAAAAATTTTTCTAGATATCAAAAGAACAAAGATTTGTTTTTTGGACTAAATCTTTTATAGGCTAATTCATTTGGTAGATTCCATTCACATAATCTGCATCAAATAGTTTGGCAATATTATATACATTTATCTAGAACAAGAATCAGCAACCCTGGTCTTCAAGCTAAATCCAGCTTACTGCCTGGATAAAGTTTAATAAATAAAGTAAATAAAGTTTAATTTGGACACAGCCACATATTATTCATTTACATACTGTCTAAGGCTGCCTCAGAACTTTATCGGCAAATTTAAGCAGTTGCAACAGAGAAATAGAACATTAAATTTATTTTTAAAAGTTTTCTAAGTACAATCAAGAATATAGTATAAACTTCAGACATGTAAGAGATCTTAAGTAATTTTTGCTAACTTAAATTGTTCAGAGCATGTTCAAACCGTTTCATCCTCTAGAGAGATGGTAGATAATGTTTCTCTGTAGTTAGAAAGCAAACTACTTTTAAGATTTTATTTATTCCTTCTAGTTCCTCCCTCAACCACTGAATTGTGAATCAGAAGACTTTTATTTTATTGTAATTTTTATTCTATTTTACTGTAATCATTTCCAATTTTCTTAAAATCTGTTTAGTAATGCCTTCTCTAATTCAAAATATTACATAGATATTAAACTGTTCAAAGTGTAATTTTAAAGAAATTACCCTTTATTTTCTTTATGGTTTGGAAATTGTCTATAGGAAGGCATTTTTCATTAGTCCTGCATGCCTTTAGTTTCATTGTGTCTTTATTTCTTTGTATTTCATACTGCATATGTTAGAGCATATTACTGATACGTATAGTTAATCTGGAAAAGACATATTTCTGATAATGGATGATTAAAACTTATAGTAATATACTTCTCAGAACAGCTTTCATTTACTATTTTCATTAGTCATTGGTCTCTAATAAGGTCCCTATTATTGTAGTATTTTCAATGTCCTGCAGTAAGAATTGTTGGGGATTTAAGGAGCACAAAGCAAAATAAAATAAAGCTTACCCTAAGTTTTCATCAACAGTACAGTGAGTTTTTGTGGTCAACCAGGAAAATAAAAAATTTAAAATTGCCAAAAAAATGTCTTAAGATGTATTATTTTCTTAAGGTTATACCTTGTATGCAGGCTTTGTAAGAAATATGCAGCTTGAGTAGGGTATTATAGTTTCTTACATATGAATCTTAACATAAATAATTTTTCTTTTTACTTTTTATTATTTGTCTATCCTTACCTGTGTAGGACATGTGGGAAAGACATGAAAAAATGTTGTCTGTTGGCCTAATATTACTATTATTCATGTTTTATTCTACTTTTAACACTAATATTAAAATACATGTGAATATTAGCATTTGTACAGTTACATTGTTCTCTATTTCTTCCAAACAATTTCTTTTCTAAAAACTATTCAATTACCTTTTACAGGGTTAGCCTAAAAAATCACAGGATATAATAAATGCTTTTAATCTGCCTGTGTTCACATTTGGCCTTTATCTCCTTGTTCATTTGTGCATAGAAATGTCCAGAATGAAATTTTATTGTCCTGAAAGCCAAGATATACACTCTGTGGCTTTCATCTTTAACAACTCAACAATCTTTTTCTCAAGATTAAATATGTTATTGTGTCTAATTCAGTTGCATATTTATTACTCCTGAGGTAGTGTTATTTGAAATAAATGGAATTGAAAACTCTGAAATAGTTTCTGAAGTCTGTATATCTTGAGTTGTTTTATCTCAAAGGAAAAGAAAAATTCTCAGATCCCCACTACAAGAAGTACAGTCCACAGTCCATGTGGGACACACTAAAACTGTAAAACTGAAGGACATTTTAATTTTGTCATTGTGTCTCAGTTCCCTTTTGCTGTCAACACAAATTCTTGAAATCACAGAAATAGTTCCCCATATTTTAAAAATTTCTTAAACAAGAAAAAAATCTATTTCCTTGGATTTTCTCAAATTCATGTATCACATTCACAACATCCTGCAATTCTACTAGTTATACAGCTTTGTTAGATGACTGCCAACTTTTTTTTTTTTTTTTTAGTGATTCTGTCTTTGGTCTCATCTACAATGTTAATTCCCTCCAACCTCTGTGCCCCACAAACTACATATCGACATAGTGTGTCATTCAAAATAATACTGAGTTCTCAAATAATGTTAAATAAAATTATGTACAGACTTCATTTAATGAAAAAATGTGATGGAAGTATGTACTATATATTTAAATGTTCTGTATTAAAGTGAATAAAGTGAAAGTCAATGTTTAATTGATCAAAAATATAAACTGCCTTTATCTGAAAATTTAATTGATAAAAAGCTTATAACTTTTTAATGATGAGGTTAATTCAGTTACTATTTTGCCTTGCTGTTCAGTGAAACCTTATTATAAAGATATGTATAAGATAATGTTTTCCTTTGCCCATCTTTCTAACTCATCAAACATTTTGACTTTTGGGATACTCTCTACTTCTCCCAAACTTATTGTGTGTCCACATGACTGGTAGTATTAGAATTAAATCTAAAAATATCACCAAAAAAGGAAAACCCCCAAAAAACAAAATCCAGGGCTGTTTAACCACCTCGTCTTTGTAAGAGATGACCATGTTTTTCAGAGCAATAGTATATTGCCACAACAAAAATGCTTAATAACGAATCAGAGAAGTAGGACTGTTGCTGGTAGGCTCTGGTTTCTATGCTTCTAAGTCCTTGGCTTATGTCACATAAAAGAATTTAAGGACATGCCATAGGGTAGGCAAGGGAGTAAAGAGTTTATTAAGAAATAAGAAAAAGAGAAAAGTACATGGTCCATGTTTATTAACTAAGCAACAAAATCTATTTTATTAGTAACAACTTTGCTAAGTTTTTCTGCTTTTCCAGCAGTTGAATTAATTCTACTTGTGATTTCTTTTATACATCAAATTCATTTGCAAGATAGTATTGACATTTAAAGACTCATTTTTAGGTTACCTTTCACTGTTTTCCAATTTATAAGAGGTGAACCAAAAATCTGATTTCCTAGGCACAAGCAGACTGACAAAGTTAAAGCAAGCACAGAATAGAACAGAAGAGAGAATTTTATACTTAGCTTAGGGAAAGACTTTCCTTTAGGATCACCTAGACACAAAGCTCCCAGTGTCTGTCCATTACAGAAAACTTGTGCAGGACTTTCCAGCTTTGTTCCTCCAGGAAAATCCCTGGGCAGCTGCTAAGTACAGAGCTAAGGGGTCCAGAAAAAGCCTGTCCCTGATGAGACATGAATTGGGGCTACTCTCTGGTCTGCTTCTCATTAGTTACCTCGAAGCTTTTTCGCTGGAAAGAATGGAGTATTACAAGGGAATAGGCAGGGATCTAGGAAAGCCAGGAACTTTTTAATCTTAATTGATGGCACATGAGGAGGTTTCTTATTCTAAGGCAGTGGTTCTTAACCTTTTTTATTCCATGGATCCCTTTGCCAGTCAGGTGAAAATCATGGACCCCTTACTAAGTCCACACTATACTGTGTATTATTTAATAAATAATCACATCTGCCCCAACATGTCCCCACAAGAATGCGTTTTTGAATTTCAATTCAAGCTCATGGACCCCTTGTTAAGAACCCTGCTCTAAGGCGAGAGGTTTAATAAATGGTTTAGACCTTAATTTCCCATTCACTCCCCTCATTAGGCACAACCAAGATTCGAGCGGTCTGGAGTGCAGGCTAGGACCGAGTAATTGGCTCCCACAATAATTAAGAAATTAATAATCTTACCTACTGTATAAAGGGTCATCTAAGGCCTCCTGGTTGATGGTTCATGCATGGTTTCAGGCCCCTTCTGTCTTCCCCTGGGGCAAGGCCTCAGTGGTCTGTGTGGTGAGGCAGCTTGGGGACAGGTTCCTACTGACATGGAGCCTGGATTTGGGTAACCCTGAGGTGATTGGTGCCTATAAAGGCAGCAGTTGAAAGGTGAGCTTGTCCCAGATCTTGCACCTGCCTCTCCTTATGTTCTACATCTTGGCAGTGTGATTTCCATTGTTGAAAAGTGAGAAGGCTCCTTCTAAAAGGTAGTTAATGGAAGTTTGGGGGCCCAGGGAAAGTTTCTGCAGCTTTCTATGGATATCCAAGGCAGATTGGACTTCTTAGGTGGATCTACCCTCTCTAGAGTTAGTCTCTACCAGAGGGTATTTTTATTGCCTCTACCAGCTTTCTTTGATATAAGGCTGGGTTCCTAGGTTCTGACTCTGAGTAATTTCCCTGAGCTTTTAATTGACTGGTTTGGTAGTACATTTCCTCATTCCTTTAAGGAGACATGGCCACTTGGTCTCTGGCCCTCAGATCTGTCTGTTCTCACCTTCTCTCTTACACAGGTTTAACTGGAACTCAGGGTTCCATACAGAGCCAATTCTCAGCCATACTGCAGCCACATGGTGTGGCAGGAAAAGATTAGGCTATAAGTAGGCAGGTTGTCCCAATTTCTGAGAAGGCAACCCAATGGGGAGTCTGCTGAAATGCTAGAGGAGCTGCCCGTTATCCTAGGGGAGGATAAAACACGTTTGTCGGTCTGAATGGCATCCCACAACTAGACCTGGTTGAATGAATTGCTCACTGACCCAGCATCCTGGAGGTCGGGAGCCCTGCTTGCTATCCTCATGTTTCAGGGATTGGGAACTTTATGTCCTAGGCATCCCCAGAGCCTTAGAAATCTTGGCGGTGTCTGGGTCCAGTTCCAAGACAGAACACCCAAGCCAGGCTGATTCTAGGAAATAGGTTGGCTAGGGACTTTTCTTTTGCCTACTTTGCAGATAGCTAGGAGCAAGCTCACCTCATAGCCGCTCCCAGGGACCAAGTTCCTCAGTTAAACTGGACATTAAAATCCCATTTAAAAAACTAGAGACTAATTGTTCTGTGACTTGCCAGCAAACAACCTCAAACCTGCCCCCACTCCCCCGCCCCCCGACAATCTTGGGGCCTTCCCAGGGCTGAGAAGGAGCAAAGCCACAGGACATTACTGAAAGTGGGACTCATGCCTCCCTAACAATTGTATTTTCAGTTTCTAAGGCATTCCAAAGCACCTTACAGACCCAAAATGAGGACATCAGTAGGTGGAAAATTAAAGGTACTTCTAATTAAAAGGGGTTAGTGGCCTAAGGAAATGATACAATGGGTAATAGCCATTCTGAACTCAAAGAAAGGGCCTGGTAGACTCCCAGTGGACTCCTGCTTCACTTACATCACATGCCTAGTCAGGTCTCAAGGACGGTTTCAGCGGCCGCCCAGAGCTTCCTTGGATCTACACGGCGTGAGGACTCATCCCTACAACCTCTGAAGAAGGAGCTGGAAGTCTGGACAGACTGAGTTTATGTTCTGTGGAGGCCTATCCAGGAACCCCTTTAAAATGGCAGAACCAAAAAAGGGCACTGACAGGCTATAATTAAAAGTTTAGACTCACCAGTCCTTGCCTAGTGTCAGGGAGGGTTACCTGCCTCTAGAGCTCCTGGTTGACACTCGCCAAATAATGTTACTGGATGGCTCTTTTTTCTGGGCTTCTGGGTTCTTGGCTTATATCACATAAAAGAACTTAAGGATACACCATAGGGTAAGCAAGGGAATAAAGAGTTTATTAAGAAACAAGAAAATGAGAAAAGTACATGGTGCATGCTAAGGCATGAACCATGGGCACATGGCAGGGTAAGTGGCACAGGTGGGACTCTAGGTCAGGGCTATTTTTTTTTTCTTTAGGAGGCACTGGGTACTGAACCTGGGACCGCTCATATGGACGGTGGGCACTTAACTGCTTGATCCACATCCGCTCCTGGTCAGGGCTTTTAAAAGTATTTGCTTTTCTGATTGGTTGCCCCACCTGTCATTTCTCAGGGGCCAATGGTAAGGCCTTTTGAGGATATACAGGGCTTTTCCTCTTGTTCCAAATGAGTTTCTCACAGCCAGGATCTCTCTGTCATCTTCTCAGGAAGTTTCTGGGTGGGTTCTCATGGCCACGTGGTCTGTTGGCCATGTTGTCTGTTGGCCTTGTTTTCTGCTGGTCCAGCTGCCTTCCCCCTTTCACTATACTAATCTGCCTCAGGCCTGAGAACTATTTCCCCTGTTTGGATACAGATGTATCCATACAGTTCTTTTAATTTCATTTCTCTACTCTTTTTCATTTTCATCAAAATAATTGCTACCAAACTATCAGTTTATATCTGTGGATGATTATCATTATCACACACTTAACTCGGAACAGGTCCCAAACTTCTACTGTCTTCTGTTGGTCTTTGTGGGGTTTTTGTTGTCATTGTTGCTTAATTGTTTTTTGTGTGCTTTTTCTTTTTTAAAACAAATTACATAATTCCTTTGCCATGGTAACATCACAAAATTCATTTCTCAAAATCTCAGTGAATCCTCTTAGAACATATTTACCTCTTTAAGATTGGTTTCAAATTCATATTTCAGTCATATTTATAAGTTAATATATAGAGATATTTATGTTATTCTTGAATGCCTTTCAAATTATAGTCATCTAAAAATCATTAAGTCCCTACTTCCTTATGGATTTTTTGTGCATTGATATGACTATTGCTCTTCATTATGTTTTATTTTGTAGATTTCTTTTTCCCTTTGTCTTTCCCTCTCTTTCCCTATCAAATGTGATTTTAAAATCCTCTGGATCATGTATGGAGGAATAAAATATTGGCAAATTTACTTGGTTGTTTTGCAAATATTATGAGGTCACTTCAAATACTATAACATTTGAAGAACTAATGGGCAATAATGATTGTGAGACAATAATTTCTATAGTGTAGCAATATCTCATTGTGTGTATTTATACAACCACAGTTATAATATTATCAATGTTTGCTATAGGAGTTTAGGTACTCTTGTTATATGAGTTTAAGTGTTTTTTACCTGACCTTATGGTATTACATAACATCCCCCCCCAAAAAAAAATTTTCTGGTCTCTGTAAATAGATGATTTTTCATTTGCACTAGGTTGCCATTGCATCAATATTTTAATTCTTATCGCATGTTATGCCTCATTTTATTGAGCAAACCTGTTCAGGTCAAAATTTTACTATAGATGCTAGTATGTTAATATTTAAATTTTTTTGTTCAAAAGTTAAGTTTACATATGAATGAGAACTTAACTGTACACACGTGAAAAGTAGCATTTCACCAGTGAGTTATGGTGCATAAGAGGAGAACCATTAACATCCTAGCTGGGAACAGTAGTTTTTAAGTCATTTATGCGTGTGTTTCAATCTCAGATCTGCCATTTTACTCTGTGTCCTTGGTCAATTCAGAAATTGTCTCTATAATTCTTTACTCATCAATAAAATATCGATTTTTACAATACCTCCATACTGTGGTGAGATAAATGGTAAATGAATAATATATATTTAAATTTTTATCACACTGAGTGTTAATAAATGCTAATTTAATATTAGCTATTATTATTATAATTGTAGCTATAGCTCCTGGAATCTTGTTAAATAAGTTCTTTTTCATTTCCATTAAATGCACTTAAACTTTTAGCATAAATTTAACATTCTGGCAACATCATCTGTGATGTAAAATATGAAATCCAAATCTATGACACCAACCACATAGTTACCTGCTCAATTCATATACTCTCTTTTCTCTTTCTAAGTCATGACCTACACAGTGACACTGCCTGGATTTAAGTCCTTGTCTCAGAACTTTAGATTACAAAAAGATGTTTCCAAATCAGAGCACTCATTGTGGCTTTACAGGCTTTCTATCATATATAAAACAAAGCAAAATGAAACAAACAAAAAAGGTTAAGTTTATCTAAAAAATATATAGATTGGCAATGTAAAATGGTGCAGTGTTGAAGACAGTTTAGAATTTACTCAGAAAGCTAACAACAGAATTGCTACCTGACCCAGCAAACCCACTGTTGTGTATATAACCCCAAAAGAATTGAAAGCAGAATCTCAAACAGATATTTTGCACACTGATGATCTTAGTGGCATTATTCACAATTGCCCAAAGATGGAAGTAATCTAAATGTCCAACCAATGAATGGATAAGCAAAATGTGGTATATACATACAATGGAATAGTATTCAGCCATTAAAAGGAATGAAGTCTTGATGCATGCAACAACATGGATAAATTTTGAAGACATCATGTTTAGTGAAAAAATCCAGACACAAAAGGACAAATATTGTATTATCTCAATGATTTCAAATAATCTGAATAAGTAAACTCATTGAATCTGAATCTAGAATATAAGTTACTAAGGGATCAGGTGTGGATAGGACATGGAAAGTTAAGGCACAAAACATACAGGATTCCTATTTGGAATGATGGAAATGCTTTGATAATGGATGATGATAATGGTAGCACAGCATTGGAAACATTATTAGCAGCACTGAAAAAAACAAATTTAGACTGGCTACATTGGTTATATAATATGCTAAGCCATTATCCATGTAGCTTTTACCAACCACTTGCATTTCTGCCTTTTTCTTTTCTTTTGGAAACATGAATATTTCTCTCTGTTTCCAGCTGTTAATTTTCCAAGCAACTTTATTAGAAGGTATGAATTTATCTTCCATGAGTGAAATCTATCTTATACTTCCAAAGGAAGATTTTTTATTTTATTTTATTTTATGATGTGAATATATATTTTTTCTGACTTTTTCCCTTTGTCTTTCTTTTTGACTCTCTGACTTTTTGCATCAAATGCATAGTTTTATTTAAATATATTGATTTCACTTAATAAATAATGGCATAGAAAGGTATAATTAAGCTTTGTATCATTGCTCTCTAAGAGCCCAAAAACCATGAACCTCCAGAAGAAAGTGGCAGTAATTGAAAATTGACATTGTATAATAACACTTCCCTATTTAAAATTTTGTATAAATCCTGTCATATCTCTAAGAATAAAATAAAAGACCTCCAGTATGTTGATGTCTTCCTTCTCCCAATTCACTGGGGCTGTGTTTAATGATCTTTCTCATTTCCCAGATTCTAGGCTATGGTAGACATTGTGTTAAGCTTCCCAGGTCCTCACTAAGGAAAGAAATATTTATTCTCCAAGATTCTGTGAATGCTGCTGGAAAAAGTCCCACAACTGGCATGCCTCTGTGGGGACTGCCTCTGGTAAAGAAAATAACATCATCCAAAGTTGTGTTTGTTCCCAGAGCAGCCAACATCTAATGACTAATCAACAGGGGGAACAAAGGCTTAGCTCCTTTGCACACACTTGGGTCAACTCCAAAGTGTCACCCCAAATACAAAACTCCTTAAAGGGTTGGCTGAGGCTTCCATTGAGACTATATAACAGCTCTATCTCTCTTTTGCTATGCTGCTTTCTTCTATTTCCTCCTACAGGTATTGAACTCAAGAATGCTCCCTAATAAACTTCTTATATAAGTTTATCGATCCTAGAGTCTGCTATCTAGGGAACACAACCTGCAAAATTTAGTTACAACAGTCTGAGAATACAAACAAAAAGAACGAATTTCAGAGGAGGATCACTTACTATCCAGCTAGCAATGAAGACACCATCACTTGTGGTAGTGGAGCACAGAGAAGTCTTATCACGAGATAGGAGTATAATTGTTAAAATCTTCCCTGGTTTTGAACTACAATGACATACCAGTGGAAAAGAATGCATTACCTGATGCCAGATATCTGGCAGTTGAGAAATATGGTGGAAATAGTACTATGATGAAAGTGGAATTGTATTTCTATTGCTGAAATCCATTGAAATCTA
This sequence comes from Cabassous unicinctus, assembly GCA_029593785.1. Classification (NCBI taxonomy): domain Eukaryota; kingdom Metazoa; phylum Chordata; class Mammalia; order Cingulata; family Chlamyphoridae; genus Cabassous; species Cabassous unicinctus. The sequence goes on along the minus strand of JAQZBX010010545.1, from coordinate 28,251 downwards.
GAAAGATAACAAAACATGGCAGTGATAAATTAGGAACTAAAATTTACTTTGAGTATGGAATCCAGAGTGTCTCCATGGTAGTTCATCATAAGGATTTTATCTCTTGTGCCAGGAAGACAGAGAAAGCTGGGGACCAAGGTTTAACTGTTAGAATAGCGGAGTTCCAAAGAAGTTTAAATTTTCAAACTAGCACATCAACTATACCAAAGTCAGGAGTCTCTTTGTAATGGAAACATCTAAGTGGACATGAAAATCTTGAATCCTAAGGTTTCTCTGAATCTTCTGAGCCTACTAGAGGAGGCTGCTCCTTGTTATCCTAGACTAGCATTCTCCCATTGCTTGGAAACATTGTAAAACCTTTCTCGCACTAAATAGCATATATCTCTTTTGAGGTATGTTCCTACCTCCCTTCCTCACCTGTAGGTTTACATCATTGTTTTATTACTCAAGGCTGGGCTGGACCTACAAAAGGAAGAAGTGGATTCTATTTCAAAGGAGCTTTAGGGAGTACCCAGCATGTACAAACAGGATATGCAGGACTATGCATAAGATCAGTTTTGGTGATGTTTGATCAAGAGACTAGGCATATGATTAAATAAAGGAGTTTTTATTCATTTCAGAGCTCTCTTTGAAGTACAGGATTCAACACCCTAGCATGCTGCAGAGGATGGTAAAAACATTCTTTCAGGGTGGTTCCTAGAAACATGGAAAATGATGGTTTAAACCAAGGGTTCTTAACCTTTTTGTTCCACAGACCCCTTTGCCAGTCAAGTGAAATGAATACTACTGTAATTTATTTATTGCATACATTCATAAGTGAAGGAAATGTTAGATTTCAGTTAAAGGTCAAAGAAAATAAAGGTAGTAAGTTAATTTTTTTCAATTCAAGCTCACAGACTCCCTGAAATCTTTCCACGGACCGCTTGGGGGTCTATGGAACCCTGGTTAAGAACCCCTGGTCTAAACCAAGCAAGATAGAACTTTCAGAATTTACACAGCAAACAGATGTTTAAGGATTAAAAAGAAATAGTTATGCTAGAATAGATTTGATTAGTACAGCTGGGAAAGCCAACCAGAAGACTATGTTCCACAGGAAGACACAAAGGATACACTATTTACCAAATCAATAAGGAATATGCTGGAGAGAGGGATATTAACTTCTCTAAAAACCTCATGTGTCCCTTCCCTCTCTAGGTCAGGGATGTAGCAGGACATACCTTTACAAAACTGGGCTCACAAATGGTAATGGGGAATATAGGACTCTAGAACCATGGAGGCCAGGTGGCAGCACTTAACTGTTAGAAGATAGTGGACACAATGATAAGAAAGGGGCCAGGGCTTGCTGATAGAGAGTTATGGAGATAGTTAATAAAGATCATAGGTTGGGAAGAAGAAATACTAGAAATTAAGAAATCTGGGGCAGAAAAATGAGGATAAACATATGAAAGAAGGCACAATATGTGCAGATCTTTGTCTACTTTATAATACCAACCAGAGAGCTTCCACCAAATGAGAACTACTAAAGGACGAGGTAGACAGAATGACCTGGCCAGTTGACCTCAGACATTTTTGGTGTCATCAGTCACATGAATACTGCACAATGGGTGCTTGAACAGAGTAACCATGGTAGCATGGATGGAATATATGCATGGATCCAAGAACATGGGTTCTCACTTACCAAAGCTTACCCAAGTGGTCCTGTTTACAACTGGTTCACACTCACAAGAATGTGGATTAAGATGAAGAATATGCCTAAATTGGGGTACATTTACAAAATTCAGTATCCCACACTAAGTTTCTGTCTGTACACTTGGGACTTGTCACAGGGCCATTGCCCTCTTCATTGCCAATGTTGCCTGATCTTCACTGATGCTGAGAAATGTTATTTTTCTATGAATATTTAGAGAATTATTCTTGTGCTGCTGCTTTAAAATTGTCCCCATTTGTGAAGATGACTTAATTCCCATTCTGGCCCTGATTTTTAAAAGCAGTCCATGAACGCTGGCTCACTGAAACCTGGAGCAGTGAAAGCCAATCCTATATTTTCCTTACTGATATTTACTCTGCTTTTAATCCTATTCTCCTCTCTCAGACCCTTCCCAAGTCCAGGCAAGCTTTTCCATAAAATTCTTGCTTGGGCCATATTTCTTTCCCTTTATGACATTTTGTGCCACTCTAGTGGTAAAGCACCAATTCCTTCAGAGCACTTTTCTTATCTGTTTGCCATTGGAAGCCCTAATGATCTTTTCAAAGTGCAAATTTGATCATGTCATAGCTCCTGCTTTAAGCACTCTTTTAGTTTCCCACGTTCTGAGGAAAAAACAAAAATACAGACATTATAGAAGTAATATATATACATATATGAATCTATCACCTGTTCTAGAAGATGTTGCATGGTCTGGCTCCTGAGGCAATTTTCATCTTGTTTGCTATACCCTAGCCACACTGGATTATTTATGTTTTATTGGAAATATGCTATGCCCAACCGAGGTTCTTTCATATGTTCTTCCTTCTATATCACCTTTTTCACACTTAGCTTATTCTTTGAATTCCAGTCTTAGCTCAAGCATCATTCTCAGCAAAACTTTAGCTGACCTCCCAATTTAAGGCAGTTCCTTTATTATATCCTTGCATACAACTAACATAGAATCTTTCTCCTTTAAAGCTTACTATAACCTTCACCTTTATACTTAATTTGAATGTCAAAAAAGAGTCCAAGTGTATTACTTCATAATCAATCATTTGGTTGAGAATTGTATTTCTTAAGATATTTTAAACATTGTTAGAACAACTTTGTGGGCAACATATGATTATGTTTCACTATTGTATTTCCAGAACTTAGCATAGTGCCTGAAACATGTCAGGTTTTCAACTAACATGATGCCTCATGAATGGATATACGTCAACCTCATCTCACATGCTCATCCATTACACTAAAGCTTCAGTTCACACTCCTCTTTCATTTCTTCTAAAATATTCATAATCTTTTTGTTTTTTTGAATTTTATTTTTCTTTTCACCATTTTGCCTACTTCCATCTAATTCTTCTAGCCAGTGTTTAAATCTCACCTTCTCATAGAGTTGTTCTTGGCTCCCAAAAATCTGAAATGAGTCTTCTGATATCTTTCACTTAATATATTATACATTTAATTATTTTGTCAAAGATAAATCTGAAGAGCTATGCCCTGTAACATACTTATATTCCACCCATACACTACTTGTGCAATATGTCCCAATTATTTCTATCACATATTTGTTGTCCAACTTCTGTGTAACACTAATTTTTCAGGATACTTTGTAACACAAAGAAATACTAGATATATTCACTGACTTCAAAAAGCTTACAGTTATGCTGATGAGTCAAAGCAAACTTACTTTATAAAGTTAGGTCCCCAAATTTTACAAATCAAAGAAAAATGGTGTGGAACTAAAATGCAGTTTAAAGAGCATAGTGATCACTAGAGGTCAGAAGAAGCAAAACAAATCAAATGTCTTAAAGGAACTAGGCTTGAGCTTGTTCCTGAAAATTGAATAATATATGATAGAAAGGATAAAGAAGATATTATTCCTTGATGATATGTGTATAGTTATTGAAACCACTGCAAAGCCTCTGATTTAAAAAAAAAAAAAAAAAAGCATTATCTCTGTCTTCTGAAGTCCCAGATATGCATTTATTCCTAGTGAAATTACCTCTCTTCTTGATATCCCCTAAGATCCTGTTTACCATTAACATTTCAGGTATTTCTTTTTTGTTAAATTAGAATATATTATAAAAATAAACTTCATTAACATTGATTTAATCTTATTTGTGTCTCCTATAGCCAGAGAAGAGCACGTTATTTATTGATCTCTTACCCACATTCTTCTACTTTACTATTGCTAAAAGAATTTTGATTTATAAAGAATGACCCACAGAGTCAAATGTCATCACACACTCAATAAAGTGCTAATTCCTGTTACTAAAATGGTCCCCTTCTTCTCCTAAAAATGTAATGCTATACGTTGCTTATTATAGAATTTCAATAAAATATTGATGTACTAATACTTTATCCACTTACAGGATATGAGGTCAAAGGTTCAAGAAAGAGTGTTGTCTAGTCAGAGCTTCATTATAAGAGGGCAAAGAAAATGCAGGGCCTTGTACGGAAGAAAGAAGAATGGCCCACTGTCATGCATTCCAGGGATTTTGCTGTAGAATGCTTTGTGCCAGATTATAGCTCACAGAGGTGAAGGAGGAGTTGGAAGTAAAATTTGTTACATTTCATTAAGCAGGAATGAAATATTTTAATATGATTGTCATTCTATCCATATCCTATTATTATTTCTTTAATTTATTTAGGACTTTATATTTTCATGACTATAGCACAAAAAGTATAAAATGTGTTTTAGACAGCAATTACTAATTAGCTGGTTTAGCCTATGTTAGGTGAGAAAATTCTTTATTATTAGAATCAGACAGAATCCCTTCACTTATATATGTATGCATAACATTATCTGAGAGTTGTAAATCCTTATTAAAACTGCAAAAGAATTTATTGAAAATGTTTAAACTCACTATCTGAAATGAGAAACACATGCAGTAAAATTACAGCATGTTACAGGTTCTGGTACCGTGCTCCAATTTTCTTCCCTAATGTTCTAGAGTAACAATTTGAATATATTATTTACTGATTTTTTGTTGATGCTCTGTTTCAAGGTTGTGGTGATCCTTTTGTGAACATTCAAGTCCTTGTGCTTTGCCATCTGGGCTGGGTGTTTGCTTTAGGGGTCTTTGTCTTTGCTTAAACACTGGATCAAAGCACAGTCTTGAAAACAGCAAGTCTTTATCAATTGTTTTCTACAGATAGCTTTGCTTCCCTTCAATACAGCCTTAAAAATAATGGCACTCACTTTTACTATTTAATGGTGATTTTATCTCTTAGCCTCTTTCTCCCACACTTGAATATTCTAAATCTCTGCAATTGACTGAATTCTATCTGCTGGCTGCATTTTTGCTTCCACAACTTGCCCTCTGCTTTTAATGGGAGTGAGAGCAATATTTTTAATTCCTTTGGCTGGAAGGAAGATTTTATTTAGTGAAAGATCTGAAAATTATAACTCTATTTTTGCCTAGCTCTACAGCTTGTCTTTGGAATAAATTAAATAGCCTTTTCTCAATAATGATGGTTCTGGATCCTATTGTTTAATCATTTCATGACCGATATTATGTGAACTACCTTTTCACATGCATTATTGTTCTTGATCATTATCTGATGTGCTGGAAAAAGAAAAAAAAAATGCATACACACATGCACACACACCAATGTATTTATTTTTAACTTGTTGCCTCTGGTCCCTATAAAATTATACCTTCAGGCTAAGGTGTTCTGGAACTATTGCCTAAGAGGAGAAATGACATACCAAGATACAGAAAATAGAGCCAAATTATACACCTCTAAGTACTGATATATTCTTGAAAAGCAGGGTTTCAATTTGCAAGAACAAATCTTTTGAGAAAGAAAAGGTTTGGAATTCAGAAAGCCTGATTTTGCATATCAAAAGCAAGCCCCTGAAGGGATCAAGGCTTAAGGTTTCTGGCACTTGAAAAAAGAGATATGTCTAGTGTTCCCCTTCCCTTACCAAATAAAACTAGAAGGTAATTTTATGGTCGGAGTAGGGAAGAGCAATGATAAGATATTCACATGAGTTTCAGAAAATGGGCCAATATTAGTTACCCCCTTGTTAGGCAATAGGGAATAACAAAATTCCAGGCAGAGTTTGGTTTGATTATGGAATGGAAAGAACTTTATATTTACTTCCCATTGATGCCTTGAAAAGGGTAAACCTTGTAGAAAAAGCTCTTGTGGGAGCATCCTGTGGGGACAGAATACATGGTGTCAGAAAAAGTCTAGACAAAGAGGGCCTTAGGAAGCTCCCAGTCCATGTGGCTCTAAGTAGCTTAAGGAGAATATTCAAACAAGAGGGTGACCTTATCATTATCAATAAAATTGGGAGACTTACGAGAATGAAAGGGTGCATGGTTAATTCTTAGCAAGAAAAAAACAGCATAAACCAGTCAGGACATATAGTCACCTTACAGAAGAGCTTAAAAGTTCTGTGAGAGAGCCAAAGCACCCCATATGGAATCACACAGTGTATAAAGTAAACTTTATATTTGCTTCTGGAACTATGGATGTCTCATTGGATGCCAGAGGGAACAGATTCTGGTAACAAAGGACCATGGAGGGAACGTAGATATCTTAGCATGGAAGACCATTGGACAGTTATGTCTATGTACATCCAACGATGCTTAATAAGATCATGAAACATAGGAGATAGAGCAGAAAAGGGAGAATGAGATACTCATAAAAAGGCTAAAAGCAAAACTATTTGCTATCTAATATTAAGCTTTGGCCACAACAATTGCAAGAGGACTTGAGATAGAATCTAAGCTATAGAAATATAAAGTCTTATTTTTATTTAACAGTGTTTTTGGCTTAAGAAAAAATTATTCAAGCTATACCCATAAACTTAGCAAAAAAGGCAACATTGCATCCATTTTTCAGATGAAGAAATTGAAGCTCTAAGACATTAACTGACCAAACTACATCAGTCCAGGTATCCAGAGAAGCAGAACGAATAAGATATATATATATATATATATATATATGAATTGGTGCATGCAGTTGTAGGACTGGCAAGTCCAAAATCTGCACAATATGTAGAGTAGCCCGCAGACTGGAAATTCAGGAGGGATTTTATAGCCATAGCTTTTAGACAGAATTTCTTCTTCTCTAGGAAACTTTGGTTTCGGCTCTTAAGGCCTTCAACTGCTTAGACAAGGCCTTTTCACATTATTGAGGGTAATCTCCCTTATTTAAACTCAACTGATTTTAGATGTTAATCATTTCTACAAAATACCTTCACAGCAACATCTAGACTAGAGTTGTCCAAGCAACTGGGCACCATAGCTTAGTCAAGTTGACACTTAAAATTAACAACTCAAAATCTCAAAGCTTGTAAGATGTTAGGCTGGGACAAGAACCCATACTTACACTTACATTTTCTTTTCTTTTTCAGTTTTGATAATGTAGACATATTCACTAAATGAATCCTTAATTTATTTTGCATTTGGGGGAAGGTCCGTGGATGGGGTAGGGTGCTGGGGTTTTATGAGGATAGTGCATAAGTATTTTGGCTTTTCATTTTTTAGCTAACAGATATGTCTATTGAGAAGTCCTGTTTCCTATTTGTCAATTTCTCATCACTGTTTCTCAAAATCTATGTTTTATATGTATTTATTATCCAGACGCTTCTACACCATTAAAATGTAAACTCCATGAATGTGGGAAATTTCTCTCTTTTGCTCATTTTTATATATCCCGTGGCTAAAACATTGCTGCACACATAGTATGCATTATGTATAGTATGCATAATAAGTTTGCTTAAGGAATTCATTTGCTAATGAAGAATTATTTTCCTTAGTCAAGTTTGGTATTTAACCAAACAGAAAGTGGACTGATTGATTTCAAGTTTAACTTTTATGAATACCAGTACATTAATTACACTGTATGCAAACTGAGCTATCCTAGACATGTCTAGAAGGGTCTTTTCCAAACTCTGTAATGCATTGTGATCACTTGGTGAACTTGTTAAAAATGCAGACTCACTAACCCAGTCATTAAAGATCCTGTTTCACTAGATCTGAGGTAAAAACTCTAAATCACTTAATCATCATTTAATAAGTACCTTGAATAATCTGGTCATCTTGTTATTTTCATTCATGTTTCAGATTCTTTATTCAGATTTCATTATTTTCTGTTCTGGCTCCATTCTCCCATCTCAACTTTATTCTTGTCTTAAGAACGATAAAAAATTAGAAATCAAGAATTGACCTGTTTAGTCAATGAAACTGGCTGAACCAGTTACATTAAAATCTCTTCAAAAACCGTTGGTGGTGTTTTAGTTTGCTTAAGCTGCCAAAAGCAAAATGCCAGAAATGGGATGGCTTTTGCAATGGGGGTTTATTTGCTTGCAGAAAAGAGTCCAAATCAAGGTATCATTAGGCAATGTTTTCTCTCTGAGATTCAGGGCCCAGCTGGCACATGGACAGCCTAAAGAGTCAAGTGTCTTGGAAGTACACCTACCAACTCCAGCACCAACTATAAGTTCAAATAGAAGGGACGGAAGATCCATGTGTAGGGAAATGACAAGTGAGTCCACTTCTGTCACACTGGGGAGCACAAACTCCAAAGTAGTGCTCACTGGCAAGGCATCAAACTCATGAGCTATCTGCCCTGACCATAGTGTCTGGGCATCTCCAGAGCCCTCAGGAGCCCCACTATTTGGGGTAGTATCTAATTCGGCAGTCAATGAGATCCTGTTGAGATGTGCATAGGCGTAACCTTTGGAATGACCTCCTGACTGACTTTATGCCAGCATTTTAATCCCATCATTAAGTACTAATGTCTATGAAATAGAGTTTTTTCACACTACGTTGAAAAAATTGTGCAACATGATACCATATTGAGGAAAAACATTGTGAGGCCATGATTGGCATTGCATGCAGATTTGGACCTTCATTTTAAACATGTTTTAGTGGTGAACTCATGAGATAGATTTAGTAATCTGCTCACATAAGTAATAGATATAGTAATCCAAGGAGGGAATCACATTAGTAGACAAACAGATTGCACGTTGTTAAAGAGCATATATTTACATCAATAAGTCATGTCTTCATGGATTGGCCCTCTTGTGAAAAATTATTTTTAGCCTGTGCGTGAAATATACTTGTTAATGTGAAAAACAAACAGAGTCAATAAGGTTGATTTTGTATATGAAGCAAAGGGCATTACAGCAATTTGAAAAATTTGATCACTCACAGTATGGATAATCTTTAGTTTATTTTGATGACTCTGCCTGATCTAAATTTTAGCAAGAAAATAAAAGAAAAAATGTGATATTTGTATGTAAATAGAAATATTTAGCTCGGGGTCATGGGAAATTTACTATGCCATTACCATTGGCTCTATATCAAGAGACAGTGGAAATACACTAGATTAATCACAAAATGTATGGTCTGCAGTCTGTTCTCAGGAGAGTATATAGTAATGAACTCTGAATCTTGGCTATAGTATGTATTTCACTTTCTAATACTATATGTCAATACATTGTTTTTACTACTTGGATATATTTCAAAAGATATTTATTTTCCAAGAGTCTGAAAAGAATCTCATTATAACATAAATACATCTATAAAAATTTATTGCATAGTGAATCCAAACATGAATGGTCAATTGTCAGTTCCCATCTTATTAGACATATAAGCAGCATTTTGCATAGTTGGTTTTCTATACAAGCAATACATTGACAATATCTAAATTTTTTTATCTTTAGCTCAGACTTCTCTCCCAAACTTCAGACTCATATATCCAACTTACTAATAGATATTTTCACTTGAATGACCAACTAGGTGTCTGAAAATAAACATATCCAGCACTAAATTCTTGATCTTCCCACAACTAAACATATTCTGTCAGCAGCTTTCCCCCATCTCTGTTGATGGCCCTTCTATCCTTTCATGAACTTAGCCCCAAAACTATTTTTTATCTTCCATCTTTTTATTTCTTTCATACCTACATACTATCTTCCAGGAAGTCCTATTGGTTTTACCTCCAAAACATATAATGTTTCCAACTGCTTTTCACTACTTCACTACTACCAGACTAATTCAGGCCTTCATCAATTACCTGAATTACTGCAATAAACCAAGACTGTTTCCCTGCATCTACTCTTGTTCCACTGTCTTCTATTATAACCACAACAGCCAGAGGAAGCCATTAAAAACATGTCAGAATGCATCGCATCTCTGCTCAAAGTCTGTAATGGCTCCTCACTTCATTTTACAGTGAAAGTCAAAGTCCTGAAATTGTTCCATAAAACTCTATGAGATCTGGACAATTTTTAGTTCTCCAACATCTTTCCTAAATCCTCTCTGCTCTTTCACTTCCCTCAAGGCACACTGGCCTTTTGTCTTCCCTTGAACTTGTCAGGCAGGATTCTATTCTAGGGTCTATGCTCTAACAGTCCTCTCTTCCTGGAATGCTTACTTTCCTATTGTTTACATGGTTAGCCCTCTCAGTTCTTTCCACTCCTCACTCAAATCTCATCTCCTTCCTAAGGCTTACTCTACTCAACCTATTTAATATTGTTATCTGATTCCCCAATCAATTCACCACATTTTTCAGCCCCCTTACCTAGTGCCCCTTTTCCTTTATCCATATCTCTTATGGCCACACAATAAAATATAAAATTTCCTTAATTATTCATTTTATTGAAGCACACTATTGTAAAGAAAATTGCACAAATTTAAATAATGTATAACTCAAAGAATTATTACAAAGCAAAACTTGTGTAATCACTATTGCAATGAAGAAATAGAAAAACTGCTACAGCCCAGAGAACCCTCCCAATGCTACAAATGATATTACTAACCTGATTGTTCATATTTTAATTCAAATTTGCAGTTTTTGAACTTTACATATAGTAATGTGTATGTGTGTGTTAATGTGACTTCTTTCAGTGCATACTGTTTGTGAAATTCATCCATAATATTTCTTGCAGCTGTAATGTTTTAATTTTCAGTGATATATTAATATAGTTTCTATTATATATCATATCACAGTTGATTCATTCTATCAGTGAAAGACATTTGTGTTATTTATAACCATTATTGTTTATAGTCTGTCTTATCTCTAAATTTGTAAGCTTGATGAGAACAGGGATTTTTAACTGTGTTATTAATTGATTAACACTACAAAGTTTGAACAGTGGCTAGCACGTGGTAAATAAATCATTAAATATTTGTTGAATTGAAATGAGTTGAATTAAAAATTAGACATAGATTCCACTGAACTATTTTGAAGTATAGTGTTGAAGAACAATGAAAATCAGTATTTTGTTATTTTGAAGTTTTCACTTATCTATCACTGGTACTTGCATGGTATTTATAGGCATTTGGTAGATAAAATATGATGTGGAGTTTGTGTGAAATGTTTTATCAGTATGGATAAGCAGGTAGAGAAATAAAGCTCAAATTATTTTGGATTAAATAAGTATATCATACAAAATTGACAAATTTTGCCAGAATTATCAAAAAGTCAGGGGCAGGAGGACACGTGGACTCTACCCCAGGGCTGCTGACTATTTTTATAAATAAGATTAGAGTACTAAATGCTAATAATACAAATCCTCATGTAATGTTTTCTTAATTTGAAAATATCTAAGAAACATCATAATCCAACATTATAAATGACAGAAAAATGATCTTTGTCTAGTTATGGAAAATAAATGTCACACTCATGAAGTATTTAAATTTGTAAATTTAAGTTCTCTTGGATTGCTTCATTTTGAAAGAATTTGATAACATCCAATAGAGGTGAATTATTAATAGTTTGTATAACATACATTTAATTAAATGAATTAATGATGATCAGTGGCTTTAGAGGGGCTATCCAATTCATTTACTACAAAATACTATGCTGGTTAACACTTAAAAGTGGCCAGTCATTATCAATGTATCATTGTGCATTATGCTAACATTAATTGGCTCAATTAATGTAGTGCTACTTTTATCTTAAGCAGGCATTAATGAATGCTTAGTCATTTCAAAATGTTACCATGGCATATTATCAAAATATCAACTGCTAACTTAATGTTTAGCATAGAAAGCTTCGTTTGATACCCACCATGTTAATAAGAACTTTAAAAAAAATTATTACTAGTATAATTAGCATAGGATATTAAAAAAGACTTTTTAAGATTATTTAAATGTATAGCAGGACCACCTTCAAAGTTGTACTTGTGAGGAATAATAATATATTTAAAGCTATGGAAATTTTTTTCATACTCCAGTATTAGCCAGTAGATCAGTTCACTTCTATTAAGAGACAGAATTATGACTTCATATTAATGATGGAATCAAAACAGATGGAGCTATCTAATGGTTCAGGCAGGAAATTGAAGTAGGAATTATAGCTTCTTACCCTTATATCTACCACTGATTCACTAAATGACCTTGGGCAAATTACTTAAGCTGCCAGGTCAAATTTTCTAAGTGCGTGTCTTCTTTTTTATGCCCAGAGATCATATTAACAGAAAAGGAAGCTCTAGAGATATAGAAAAAGGAAATGATATAATATAGAGTAGACGAAAAAGCCTTTGGCATGAAAGAGATTAAGTAGCTTCCCTAAAATTTCACAGTTCGCTTGTAGACTCTCTGGCATTCAAATTCAAGTATGCAAATCGCTGGGCCTCAATTTCCAAGACTATAATATCAGTAAAAATATATGTACCTAAATATTAGTTATGATTGTATGAGCTTAGAATTTGCCTGGAAAATTACAGGTCCTTAAAAAACCTAACTTTTTTCAGGCTCTTCTCAATACCAAGTGCTACCAACTGTATTCTTTAAACAGCTCTTAGATTTATGTGTAATAATTCCTCTTCTAGGCAGTCTTATTAATCTAAAAATTGTTTTCAGTGAATCCATTGTTTTCCCTCATCTATTTCATCCTTCATGCTTTCCAAAACCTATATATGATATTTAAGACCATAGAAATGACAGCAGAGTGTGTAGAAAACAAAGGGGACTATGACAGAGTTTTTTATAACCTTAATTTTACCAGCCACATAAGAGATGAGTTTAAAAGGGAGAGTAAAATATCCTCATCTCTTTCTTCTTTGTGGTTATAACCAAGTTCAATAAATTAACACAGCATACTGATATCATATATTATTTGAACATATTCCCACATTTCCATCCAAACTGATATTTCTCTAATTTAGACTATATTATATTATATTATATTATATTATATTATATTATATTATATTATATTATAATTTTGGGGGAACTTTTGACTAAGCCGATTGTCTTGAATGTTTTCTCCTCAAATTTATTCTTCCAAGATATCTGTATGATATGCCTCTTAACATCTTAAGTTACTTTTAAATATCACTTTTAATCTAGTTTTTAATCAAGTTTAATCAGATATTCTCCTGACCACACAGAATATCCACAGATCTTTGCTTGTGTTGTCTCTGTTGTTGAAATGACCACCTCCTTTCTATTGCTAATGGTGATGGTTAGGCTAATGTGTCAACTTGGCCAGGTAATTGCACCCAGTTGTTTGGTCAAGCAAGCACTGGGCTAATTGTAATACAAGGACATTTATAGACTTTAGCCATCAGTGAGTTTACTGCATAGATGGCTGATTACATCTATATCAACCAGGGAGATTGCCGTCAGCAATGAGTGACATGTTATCCATCAGCTGAATGCCTTAAAAGGGGAAGTGATTTCAGCATTCAGAGAGAATTTCCCAGGTTGTCTTTGGACAGCCATCATCTCCTGGGAGCTCATCAAGCACCTTCATCAGACCTTCATCAGAGCTTCATTGGTTTGCAGCCAGCGTGTGGAATCTGGACTTGTGTATCCTCATGGTCATGAGAGATAATTTTATAAAATCTCATACTATTCACAGATATCTCCCATTTATTCTGTTTCCCTAGAGAACCCTGACTAATATACTAACATTTATCCTTGGAACTTGAGTTGGGCTTCACCTCCAGAAAAGCTTTCTTTATGCTTTGTTCATAACCACCCCCCTCATTATTAGTGATCCCCTTCGATGTTTATATAGTACACTGCATATATCACTCCTATTACATTTATCACAATGCTTTATGAGTTTTATTATCTATTTCCTGTATCAAATTTTGTTCTTTCAAGGATGATGTTTTTGAAATTTATATTCACACATACTAGGCCACGATGAACACTGTATAAATTTTACTTTACTCTTAAGTTTTACAAAGTCTGATAGAACATTCTGGCACATTTTCTTTAAAATTTCCACTATTATTTTTGACTAATTACAGATACACTTGGGGCATCAGACGCCAAGCAGAATGTTGAGGTTTATCCTTGCTTTACTTCTCTTCTTTGGTTGGTGATGAATTCCTTCTTTTTTATTTTTGTTTACATCTTCCTTTCTGTCCTGTCTATAAGTCCTTAATTCTGCCTAATGCCAGAGAAGACCCATAACTTCTTGTATTCAAGTGCCAAAGTTGTGCCTAGCTCCATCCTTGAAGGTGAGGAGCAATTCTTACTCTATACTAAGTAGATCCTTTTAATGAATAAGAAGACACTTTAATGCTGATTTTTTTTTTAAAGATTTATTTATTTATTTATTTATTTATCCCCCCCTTGCTGCTTGTGTTTGCTGTGTCCATTTGCTGTGTGTTTTTTCTGTGTTTGCTTATCTCCCCTTTGTTGCGAGGTCTTGCTGCATCAGCCCACCATGCCGCATAGGCCGGCCTGCCCTCACAAGGAGGCCCCGGGAAGCGAACCCGGGGCGTCCCATATGGTAAACGGGAGCCCTATCAATTGAGCCACATCCGCTTCCCTTAATGCTGATATTGATCACCACTCATGTCCTAAATGTGATGCTATATTATGTTAAGCACATACACAAATGCACCCACAAAAACACATAGGCATGTATACAGGCATACACGCTATGGGTATCAGAGGCAAACCTGGGAAGAGATGGAGAGGAGGAAGTGGGAAACTGATTAGCTTGTCCTGCCAAATAAATTATGTTGGCTAAGTGAATAACTGAATATTAGTATTCAGCTGTTTCATAATTGCCTATAAGCTTAGCTTGTAAACATTATATACAATACATCATTGTTTATATATAAAAGTATATTACTTCAATGCCAAAATTACTAATCTTTCTAAAAAGTTTCAGAAAAGGAACAGAAAAATGCTGCCAGGGTTAGATCCAAACACAAAGAATATTTCTTTTGTGGAATAGCAATACAATATAAAATATATAAGTATGCATACACATTTAAATTCCAACATATTTATTTAATATAGAAATCCCAGTTCTTAAAAGTATATAAGGGACTTCCAGTTTCAATTTTGATATATAGCAGTTTAAAAGTTGTCACTCTCAGACTTAACACAAGAAAAAGCTGAACAAACTGAAAATAACTTTTCTTGGATCCATTAGAGAATTGAGGTTGCAAAACATATTGCTACCCTGAAATATGGAGAGACAGGAAAATCCAGACATTTTCAGCTGATATCTGCTTAACTGGAACAGAAGCTTTTAGAGCCATAGACAGACAGGAATACATAATGATAAGTTTGATGAATTCCTATAAGTTTAACCTGATGTGGATCAGGATAAGAGTGTGAAACTCCTGAGGGCCACAGACTTGGGAGGGTCCAAATTTTTATGGTTTTAAGTGGGGGACTCCATCAGGTTCTCACTATGAAGATAAAAGATTCTTCCAGGCTATGGAAGTAGGAAGGGAAGAGTAGTCATTGTGAAATATCCTTAGAGCCTTCACCATAACAAAGTCCTACTATCCGAGGAAAAGACTAGCAGAGCCTCATCTCTCTCTGGCAAAGGGCATTTCTCCCATTACACCCGCCTCTGGCTTTCCTGGCTCACTTAACAGGTGAATGGGGAGAGCTAAGGAATACTTGTGAAGGTTACAGTCTAAGGACAGAAGTTCACTGAAAGACTGAAACTTAATTATTAAATTATAGAACACTTCTTGCCCAATCCTTAGCACCACACCAACAAGGCTTCAGTATAATACAGTGGATAATGGCTAAAAGAGCTGCAAGACACAGCATTTCTCTGAGAAATAGTAGTTAAGGAAACTCAAAGTCAGCAGGAGGGAAATTCAAGGATACTAGAGGAATTTAAAGCTTCAGTTACCTATGGTTAAAGCAAATATTAAACACAGTCCAAATCCTTGCCAGCTTAGCATAAAACTACACACTAAAGGCCCATTTACCACATTTCCTATTATCTGATATGTCATGCCTGGCTTCCAACAGAAAAGTAAAAAGGCAAGAGAAAAGACTGTCTGAAGAGACAAAGCACACGTCAGAACCAGACTCAGATATGACACAGATGTTGGAATTTAAAGTAACTATGATTAATATGTAAAGGGCTCAAAGGGAAAAAGTAGACAATCTGCAAGAAAAAATGGAAAATGTAAACAGAGAAGTGGAAACTCAAAGAAGTAATCAAAAGGAAAATTAGACATTAAAAACACTATAACATAAATGAAGATGTCCTTTTTAAAAAATTTTTCCAATCAACTGATAACTTTTAATTTTTTTCTTTCATTATCTTTCTTTTTTTAAATATACTTTTTAATTTATTTTTTGAAGATATTTAGATTAAATAAATGTTACATAAAAAATATAGGGGATTCCCATATGCCCCACTCCCTAGACCTCTCACATTTTTCCACATTAACAACATCCTTCATTAGTGTGGGACATTTGTTACAATTGATGAACACATTTTGGAGCATTGCCACTAAACATGGATTATAGTTTACGTTGTAGTTTACTCTCTCTCCTGCACATTTTTATAAGTTAATACAAGATGGACTGTATCTGTCATTACAAGGTCATTCAGGACAATTCCCAAGTTCCAAAAATGCCCCCAAATTGCACCTATTTTTCCCTCTCCCTCCCCTCAGAACCACCAGTTGCCACTGCCTCCACATCAATGAAAAAAGTTCTTCCATTGCTAGAATCACAATAAGTCTATAGTAGAATAACAGTAAATCTACTCTAGTCCATCGTTCATTCCCCAGTCCTGAGGATTCTGGGATGGTGATGCCCACTCTGCCTCTAATTGTAGGGGGTTTAGATCCCACGGACCAGATAGATGGGAATATCTTGCTTGCAGTTGCAAACTATCTCTATTCCTTGCAATGGTCTTTGTCCATCATCATCTCCTTGTTAGTTGTCCTGGGTGAGTCCAATTAACTGGAGAGTAGATGTTGCAAATCTGTTGAGATTCAGGGCTCAAGTGGTACATGAACAGGTCAAAGATTTAAGTCTCTCGGACATATATTTATCCACTCTAGGACTAACTATAGGTTCAAATAAAAGGGTCAGAAGAGCCATGGGTAAGGAAACCAAAACTGAGTCCACTTCCGTCACACAGGTCAGCATAAATTCCAAAGTAGTGGCCACTGGCAAAGCACCAAACTCCTGAATGTCTATCTTGCCTATAGTGTTTTGATATCTCCAGAGCCTTCGGGAAACCTGCTATTTGAGGTAGGATTTACTTTGGCACTCAATGAGATCCTGCTGAGATGTGCATTACTGTAACCTCTGGAATGAGCTCTGACTCACTTTGAAGTCTCTTAGCTATACAAACTCATTTGTCTTTACCCTTTCCCCCTTTTGGTCAAGGTGTTTTTCCAGTTGCATTGATAGCTGGTGCTTGGTAGTAATCCCTTGGTGCCAGGGAGGCTTATCTCTGGGAGTGAAGTCCCACTCTTGGGGGAAGGTAATGCTGAGTTTGGCTTTAAAAGAGGCCACCTTTGAGAAACAAGGAGGCTCCCAGGAGTCAAATCTTAAGCACCCTATAATACTCAGCTAAGTTTCAATTTCAAATGTAAAGGTTCATAAGTATAGTAATCACTATTAAGGGCCCACCAGTAGTCCATCCTCCTTCACTAGTCACTGTCCCTGTACTTGGGCAATTCTTGCTCTCCCATTAGAGAAGGTGACAGAGTTCCCCAGGATGAGAATTTGATATTCGTTTAGTTACTGTGTGAATCTCCAACCACTGTGACAGTGCCCCATGAACTTTTGAACACATTCATATGCCTTATAGGTGTACCCCAGGTGAACCTCCTTCCAGGCATCCACCATCTCTGACACCTTGCACCAATGATCCTCCCTTGCCATAGTTGTAACCCTTCTGTGATCTAAAACTTCTTCAAAAGTGAAGCCAACTGTAGCAGTTTGACAGTTTGATATAGTTATAAATTCCAAAAATAGATATTGGATTATGCTTGTAAACCAGTCTGTTCATATGGGCATGATTAAATTATGATTAGGGCTTTCAATGGGCCATGTCAGTAGGGTGTTGAGCCCCGCCCTTTGGTGGGTGGGGTTTAAAAGGTAAAAGACATGGCAAAGGACAGAGTTGGAGTTTTTGAGTTGACATTCTGATGCGGAGTTTGGATGCTGGAGCCCAGGGAAGTAAGCCTACATAGGAGCTTGGTTGTGAGGAAAGAGAAGGCTCTAGTAAAAGAGATAGGCTGTTCACTTGACAGTCTACAGGTGGCCTTGTGGAGTGAAGGAAGCCTGAGCCCAGAGAGAAACAAGCCCCAGGAAGAGAGGAACCCAGGAAGCCTGAACCCTGGCAGACTTTGGCAGGCATCTTGCTCCAACACACGACAATAGACTTTGGTGAGGGAAGTAACTTATGCTTTATCGCTTGGTAACTGTAACTACCCCAAATAAATACCCTTTATAAAAACCTACCGATTTCTTGTATTTTGCATCAGCACTCCTTTGGCTGACTAAAGCACCAACAAAATAACCAAATACAATAGGAGAATGATATAGTAATGATAGTTTTAAAAATAATGAATAAAATACAATAAAAAAAATGAATAAAATACAATTTTTTAAAAAAGTTTGAAATAAAAAATATGCAATAAAATTTTTTTGATATGTCTTTTATCACTGTAAGATCTGTTGTCTTGTATGTACAATGACATTTTCTTCCATTTATTTTCCCTTTTCGAAGAAGCTTTAGGTTACATGAAAGTTACTTATAGAGTAAAGGTGATTCCTGTATACCCAACATCCTCCCCCTTTTCCCCTTTCCCCTCTTAATAACATTTTACATGTGGAAGGTACATTTGTTACAATTTATGTACAAATATTGAAACATTGCTACTAACCATGGTCAATGATTTACATTATGGTTTACATTTTGGACTGTACACTTTTTTACAGATTTTGATGAAGTTTAACAAGGTCTGTATCCATCATTGCGAGAACATGTAGAACAATTCCATCACCCCAAAAAATGCCTCATGTTCCCCCTGTTTTATTTCTCCTTCTTCTTCCCCTAAAGACCCATGGTAACCATCAAGGTTAACTTATTGGAGGACAATATTTATAGTTGCTTGTAACAATATTGAGGGCTTGACATACTGACTTGTCTTCCCTTATTAGACACTGCCTATGCTCTCAAGAGATTCCCACCCCTCTATTTGAGATCATAGCAGGACTGGAGAGGTCCTTTGAAGGGCTCAAAATAGAGTGGACATGGCCAAAAAAATTAGTAAGCTTCAAGGTACGTTAATAGAAATTTACCGAACTGAAATGCAAAGGGGAAAAAATAATGAAAAAAAATCAGAACAGAACATCTAAGGACTGTTGAACTATTTCAAAAGAAGTATCACACATGCATTTGGAATACCTGAGAAGAAAAAGAAATTAGGAGAAGAAATATTTATAGGAATGATGGATGAGAATATTCTGAAATAATGACAGACACCAAATCACAGCTATAGGAAGTGCATAGATAAATAAACAAAGTAAGATAAATAAACAAAAGTACACCTAGGAATATCACATTCAAGTTGTAGAAAATTAAACACAAAGAGAAATTCTTGAAAGAAGCTAGAAGGTAGCAGAGGTGAGGGTGGGAAGCAAAGGATTAAGAGAGGAACACAAAATGTTAGAGGAACAAGGATAAAATTACAGCAGACTTCTTATCAAAAATGATACAAGTGAGAATATGTAACGAAAGGTTAAGAATTAACAAATAATTATGATTACTGAAACATTATATAGATTCTTTTACATTAGCCCAAAGGGTTAATATCTGAGATTATTGAAAGTAGTTAGACTGACTTCACACTGTGTATGTGGACATTTCCAACTAAAAACCTGCCATTGTAGTGATTAGTCCAGATTTTACCTCTGTATAAGAACATTTCTACTGAAAGGGTCACCACTCCACCTTCCTCTGATATCCATATGAAAAACCTTGTTGCAGGTTTTTATTTTAGGTATGGCTCTCCAGTATGCTTTGATCTCTGATAATGTTTGTAACCTTGTAACTCACCCCCACCCCCAACAATATCCACCCCCATCCTGGCTCAGCCCCTTAATGTTTATTAATGAAAGAACCTGTGCAATCTCCACCAAAATTACTCATTAGCATCCTGATGTTATAAAATAGTAGAATTTCTGCAGATCTAAGAGGCAGTTTTGGATCCTGAGGCTACTGTGCTCCATTCCTTGGGCAACCAATGAAAACAAATGAACAAAAAAAACCTCTTTGTCTTTTTGAAACTCAGGTGTCTCAGGAATTGGCGTTAAAGAGTTATCAGGAGAAAAAGAACCCACTTTTGCTTGGTATCAAATAGAGGTAGTGAAAATTTAAAGTATTTAAATTTAAAAAGTCACCAACCCGGAATTCTATATCCAGTGAAATTATCCTTCAAAAGAGAAATAGAATTGAAGACTTCTAACTGTTGGAGAAAAAGGCAGCGCTCACTGGGACACCGAGACTGATGATTGCAGGCAGGAAGTTTATTGAGAAGCTCTCCCAGCAGAAGGGGTCTCCCAGCAAATAGACTTCAGCCCACCTGTGGGACTTGGTAGATATAACTTTACACAGTACATCAATAGGCAGGGAAATGTTAGTCCCTGGGGAGGGGTTAGAGACCAAGTACAGCCTGGGGCCAATAAGGGACTGTAAAAGTGAATTCTTACCATATATGGCTGAGGGGTAGTGGGCTAGCCATACCCACTTTTATTGGAAAGTGGGAGGGGTTGGTGGGGCCTGGACCCCCGGAAGGAGTGACAGTCCTTATCTGCTCCACTCCCACTGTGATATGGATCTTTTTTTATTCCTTGGGGGAGATGGGCTGCCTCTGCTTAGGCATGGTCTTATGACCTATTAATCATTGCAAACCTCATAAGGGGGAACCTCTAACATTCCTAACTCTTTGATTATATGTATATATATATATATATAATGAAAGACCTAAGTAATGGGAATACTGGGCAGAACAGAAGGGTAAGGGGATTCAGGATGTCGACTCAGTCTGTCTACTTCCTGCTGTTAAGGGGCGGCAAAGGTTTCCCTTCTGTTCTGTCCAGGGAATTCTGATTTCTGGTCCCAAAGAGGTTGGTATTGGCATTCATGTAGCAAGAAGATGCCATTCACATATTCCTGAGTTATTGATTGTACGGTTCAGCGTGTGAATCGGATGAGAAGCTATAAGAGACAACGACCAAAAAGAAGCAGCAGCAATACTATCAGTAGTGGTGGCATAATGGGCAAAAGGATTGATTTTAGGGGTGGAGAGAAGTAAGAAAGAAATGAGGATAACCATGTTTGATTTCCATAGCTCTTGTCTCAGGCCTTCTGAATGATTTCTATGCTTTCCTTTAAAATTTTGAGATTTTCTTCTACCTGCCCTGTTCTGTTAACATAGAAACAACAAGTTTCATTTATGATTTCACGAATGCCTCCTGCGACTGCGGTGAGGACATCCAACGCTCTTCTATTTTTTATGACAATTGTGCCAGGCTGTTAATTTCCAGTTGTTCATTGTTTGTGGCCTGTATGGTTGCACTCCAGGATAGCTGTAATTGGAGGGAGATATTTAGGATTGCTCATTCTCACATTGGAACACCTACAAACCAGAACAGACTGTGAAAGATGATATGTCCTATGCCAGGTTTTTCTAGGATTGGATTATCATGGGCATGATATCCAAATTCTGTGTCTCATAAGTGTCTCTTGTATTTTATTTTTTTGTTCACTCAGTTATTGAGGCTGAAGTGAGGTTTCAAAAAAAGAACCGAGATTAGGTATTTGTCCAGAGGAGGCCATATCTTGGCATTTTAGAATGCTGGCATTAGGAATAATAGATACTACAGTGCAAGTTCCCATCCATACGGTAGGAAGCGTTAGGTATGCATTATTACCACACAGAAAATAGAAACCTGTGCCCACAAACGTTAGTGTTGTTGAAGGGCCTGAGGGAATAAAATAAGAATGCGGGTGATTGGGAATGTTGAATATTTGGGTTCCACCATATACTACATTAACACATAAAGGAGAGGAATGGGGCTTGGAAGGGTCATATATTAGTTTAGTATGACAGAGGAGATTTTGGAAAAGAAAAGTGAAGAAATTCTTTGTTTTTTTTCTAGTTTTTAACCTGGTTAAATTGTATAATTGTCTCGATTGTGTTTCTACTTTGAATAACTCAGTTTGTCTAAAAGAGCTATTGAAGCACAGTATATTTTCACTATAATTTTTATTGCTTACTCGTGTAGATAGTGTTTGATTGATGCTTGAGTCATTCCAAAATAGGGTTGTGATGGAGTTTCAATTAAAGGCAATGACTACTGACAGAAAGGTCACCTTGGAATGTAATAAACAAGCCCTCCAGTCTCATGCTAATAGGAGCTGGGTGGGGAAACATCCTGAAACAACACCTGTGAATTGCAGAAAAGTAACAAAGAACTGAGCTATTGACCTTTAAGACTTGTTGATTTCAGTAAGATGTAACTGTTAAGTATCTATTACCTGTGCACATGCTCACACATATTTTCTTTGTTCTAAAGCTGAAATAAAAGCCAGACTTTGTGAGGTGGCTGGGCTCTTCTCTCCATATCGGACGGAAGGTCCCCTGATCCCAGTTTCTTCTCTTTCTTTCTTTCTTTCCCATCCGCGGCACCGTTTTCACAGACCCAGCTCCTGAACGCCAACAGGGTTGAATTAAGATGTTTGTTTGGCACTTTCAAATCTGCCTGCCAGTGCAGTGTAGTAGTGTTAAAGAGTAGAGTATGATTACAAGATGTAGTGGGTATATGTCCTAAATTAGTTGCATAAGATCATATGGATACGTATTTAAAGCATAAAAAAGGTCTGTCCATTAGGACTGTGACCATATCAATAGAACTTGAATTTTCCCCTGAATGAGAGATGTTTAAGGCCTGAAGGAGAATAAGTATATCTTCACATTCTGGTAAACTTGGGGTGGTGGGTTGTGTAACCCATCGGCCTCCAAAACCAGTATATTGTGGGAGAACATCCAGCAGAGTTTCTGAGCTTAAAAGAAAGGCAAGTAAGGCTATGGTTTCAGCGTGGGTATGCTCAAGGCATATCCAGCAATCAGAATGGTTAATTGTGGTTGCTATGGTTTGGATAGTATCCGTAAGAGGATGATAAGCAGTTTTTTGGGAGGTTACTACAAAGAGGAATGGGAGGATAAAATATAGGACATCCATTGTAGAGAGATTTTAGTCAGTAAGGAAAAGGAAGAGGTTGGCAAAGAAGAAGAAAAGGATTTCTTTGGGGTAAAAATCAGAAAAATCTCCTTGTAACCAGAGGTCCTGAATGATGTCAACGTATTGCTTGAGCAAAAGGGTGCAAGGGACAAAAAAGTCAGCTCAGTTTGAGGATAGAATACTACAAAAACGTGTTGGCTCTGAATAGTACCATGTGTGTTGATGCTGCCAGGTTTAGGTGTACTTTGTAGACAAGCCATGGAAGGAAAGGGTAAAGAGTTAAGAAGAACTTCAAGTGTCAAAAGGAGTGATAGCCCCTGTGTTTGGAATGCTATCACCTCTGTCCTTCATGAGTTTCAAGCATAGTTCCTGAGAGGTTCACAGGTGTACTTATCTTGAGCCTCAGGGTCTCAAAATTTGCTGTCTGCAGAAGGTGGTGGAGCCAGCTTCAATCTGGAAAAGTGTATCCATGATGGGAAATTCAAAAGTTTTGCTATGGTGGGGGTGGTTAGGAGGACAGGAAAAGTACACATCTACTTTGGGCTTAAGGCTTGGGGTATAAGGCCTTTAGGTATACCCAGTCACCTGGATGAATAGGCAGTGAGGGGACACAAGGTTCTGGCGCAGGACGACTGGAGTCAGTTAGCTGACACAGGAATGAATGCATTTGTGTTAGGCCAACTATATTGCTGTCAAAATCTGATGGCTGGTAGGGTTTATGGTAAGAGTAAAAGAGTGTCCATACATGATTTCAAAGAGGCTTAGTAAGTGTGGTTTTCTAGGAAGGTTCAAATTCTCATGAGAGTTAAGGGCAGAAGTTCAGTCATGGTGTCTGAACCTGCACTGTTAATTTGGTTAAGTACTATTTTAGGATCCTGTTCATATGCCCAACTTTTCCAGACGATTGAGGTCTGTAAGGACTATGTAACTTCCAGGTAATTCCTAAGGCATTACAAATCTCTTTTGTGGTCTGTGAGGTGAAGCCTGTACCATTATCTGACTGCAGAGAAGAGGAAGGCCGAATCTGGGAATTATGTCTGTTAACAGGATGTTAATTGCAACATCAGCCTTCTTGGAGGTGACTAGAAATGCTTCAACCCATCTGGAAAAGGTGTCTACAAAGACCAAGAGGCATTTAACCTTCCTCACAGGTGGCATGTGTATAAAGTCTAATTGCCAGTCTTGTCCTGGCTTAGAGCCTCTAAATTGGTGGACTGTGAAAGAGAGAGGTGTAGAGCCTCCATGGATGTTAGTTTGTTGACAAATAGAGCAGCTTTTTGTAATTTCTTTTAAATGTTTTGAGAGTTCAGGGCAGTGTAGAGAGTTAGATAAGAGTTGTGAAAGTGGTTTGTGTCCTACATGGTACTGGATGTGCAGGGAGGTGAGAATATCATGTGTTTTTAATTCAGGTAAAAGACTTTTTCCATTTTTCATGAATCACCCTTCAACTTGTTCTGCTCCCATAAAGGGGAACTTTGAGGTTTCTTCAGGTGTGTAAAGGGAGGGCAGGTTATGGAAATGTTAGAAGAATGGATATGACAGTGGAGTGTGAAGCTAAGTAGGGTTGGGTAGCCTGTACTTTGGCTTCAGTGTCAGCTTGGTTATTGCCAACAGAGGTAGGGGAATTCGATTTTTTGGTGCCTTTTGCAGTGAATTATAGCAGCTTGGGTTGGGAGTGATGCTGCTTGAAGTAATTGTACGATGAGATCTTTGTTGACAATGGAGGATCCGCTAAAAGTTAGGATCCCTCTCTTAAGCCAGATGGGGGCGTGTGAGTGTAGGATGGATGTTATATGCATTTTTGGAGTCAGTGTAGGTGTTTAGGGCCTGCCCCTTGCCTCTGACTAGTGCTCTGTTGAGGGCTATGAGCTTAGCTGGTTGTGAGGTCTTGCCTGGGGGAAGGGGACCTGATTCAACAGTTTCAGTTAAGGTAACAATAGCATATCCAGCTTGAGTGATGTTGTTAAGTTTCATAGAACTGCCACCAATAAACCATGTATGAGTAGGATTAGGAAGAGGGGTGTCTAAACTATTAGGAAAGGGGTTGGCAAAGAGATCAAGCACCTCACTATAATCATGTATGTAGTTAGTGTCAGGCATTTCTGGGGGTGGGTTGGGTTCAGTGGGAAGGAGGGTGGCAGGATTGAGAGGAGAGCTGTGTAGGAAGACTCCAGGGTTTTGTAGAAAGGTTGCATGGAAGGTTTGGAGGTAGGTGGAGGAGATAGCTGCAGTAGCTTTGTGAGTTAAGAGAAGAGATAAGGAATGTAAGTAAAAAACATTGAGATAATTTATTGGAGATAGTTTAAAGCTTTCTTGCACCAGAAAGGAAGCAGCAGCAAGAGTTTTGAGGCAAGTAGGCTAACCAAGGGTTACAGGATCTAACTGTTTGAGGAAGTAGGCAATGACTCGATTTTTAGGGCCATAGGGTTGTGTTAAGATTCATAGTGCATATCCATGTTGGGTATTGATGTAGAGGGAAAAGGGCTTAGCGGGGTTAAGAAAGGCTAGAGTGGGTGCAGTCATTCAGGCTTCTTTAAGTTTACAGAAGCCGTACTTGAGCAATAGAGGGTGATCCAGTGGTTTGCACAGGTCGCCAGAAGTGGCTTGGTAGAGGGGTTTAGATATAGGCCCAAATTTTTGAATCCAGAGATGGAAAAAATTGACTAGCTCTAAGAAAGAAAGGAGATCTGCCTTGGCATGTGGGAGGGGTTAGTCCCTGATGAGTTGGATTTGGTCTGCAGTTAGACGTTTATGTGAGGGAGAAAGATGATGACTTAGATAGGTTACTTTGATTTTGAAAAATTGTCCTTTGCTTGGGAGATGTGATATCCCTTATCCCTGAGAAAGTTAAGTAGAGTGATAGTGTGAGTTAAAGAGGTTTGTAAGGAGGAACTACAGAGGAGTAAGTCATCAACATATTGAAGGAAGGTACTGGAGGGAAGCTGAAGGTCAGAGAGATCTTGGTGCAGAACCTGTCCAAAAATGTGAGGACTATCTCTAAAGCCCTGGGGAAGGGCCATCCACATTAACTGTTGGGGGTTTAGGGGGTCCTGAGTGTCCACCTATGTGAAAGCAAAATTGTCTTGGGAAGTTTCATCTAGGGCAATAGTGAAAAAGGCATCTTTGAGGTCAATTATGGTATAATGTGTAGTTTGAGGAGGTATATGTGACAAAACACTATAGGGTTAGGAACTAGGGCAACAATAAGCCATGTGGCTTCGTTAATAGTTCTAAGATCTTGTAAAAGGCGAAAGCTCCCATTTGGCTTTTTTACTGCCAGATATGGGGTGTTAAAGGGTGAATTAGTTGGGTGCAAAAGACCAGTAGCACACATTTTGTCAACAGCAGGTTTAAGATCTTGTCAAACACTGAGGGACAGGGGATACTGAGGAATGTTTGTGAAAGAGGAGGATTTTTTTAAGACTATGTTAACCAGGGGTGGGGGAGTGGGGAGGGTGGTGTGTTGTGACTGAAGGAAAATTAGTATCCCAGACCTTTACTTCTGCCTGCAGTGCGGGAGGAATGTCAGCAGGGATCGGGTAGGGGGTGGGTGTGGTAGACAGGAGGAGAATGAAGGTGGTTTAGGAGGAAGGGAGTGTAAAGGAAATGGAGGAGTGGAGTTTAGACAGTATATCATGACGTAGGAATGGGGAGGGACAGGTAGGGATTATGAGGAATTGGTGGGAGAGTGTGTGATTTTCTACTGAGCATATGAGTGGCTTGGTAATTAAAGGGGAAGAAGGAATGCCATCAACCCTCACAATAAAGATTGAGGAAGTGGATAAAGGTCCTGAATGTTCTAAGAGGACTGAATATGTGACCCCCCGTGTCAATTAAAAAGGAGATCAGCTTACCTCCAACCTTGATGATAACCCTCAGTTCGGACTTACTGATGGAGAGGTGGGGCCGTTTCGAACCAGGGACACGTCATTTGTCCTGCATTAATCTGAGGAGGTCTGGAAAAGAGGATCCTGGCTCTGAGTCTTTAGGGTGTGCTGGAGGAACTTTCCTGGAAACAGGGTTTTCAGGACAGTCTGACTTCCAATGACCTTTGCGTTGACACACCGGGCAAGGTCCTGGTGGGGGACTGGGATCAGGGCAGGTGCGTGCCCAATGCCTGTCCTTTCCACGCTTGAAACAGGGTCCCAGGGGTGGCCAGAAGGAAAAGGAAGAATTAGGTTTCCAAGAATAGGACCTGAGGGCAGTAGCTATGAGAGAGGCTTTAGCCTGATCCCATTTGTGCCTTTCTAATTTAGCTTCCTCTTTTCTATTGTTAAAGACCTTGAAGGTGGCTTTAATTAGGTCTTTCAGAGGGGTTTAAGGCCATCTTCTAATTTTTGTAATTTTTTCCTGATATCCATATAAGATTGAGTCATAAAGTGGGTATTTAGGTATAATTGACCAGATTCTGATTCAGGGTCTAAGTTAGTGTATTTTAGGAGAAACTCGGTTAGTCTATTTTAAAAAGCAGTTGGATTTCCATTGTGTTTCTGTGAAAATGTTTTAATCTTATCATAATTAACTGCCTTAAGGGCAGCCTTTTTTATGCCTTCTAAGATGCAGGTTAAAAAGTGGGCCATGCAGTGAAGGTCATGGGAAACTTGCTGACAGTCCCAGGGTGGATTAGTGGGGGGAACTGCGGTGGGGCCTGCTTGTTGTCTACTAGGGTCTTGAGTATACATGGAATCTGCGAAAGAGGTAGCTGCAGTCCAAATGGGTTTTTTTTCCTTTTGGAGTAGATGAGGAAGTAATGATAACATATGTGTCCTGGTAGGTTATGTCATAGGAGCATGTGAGATGTTGGAATTCCTTAATGTATGTGGCAGGGTTTTCAGAGAAAGATCCTAATCTGCTTTCTATTTGACTCAAATCTGAAAGTGAGAAAGGAACATGTAACTTAGCTATTCCTTGGATCCTGCCACTTCTAGGAGGGGTAAGAGGGGTTTGGAGTCTGTGTAGAGCTAAGAGGTGGAGAAGGACTAGTCTTTGTATCAAGACAGGCGGAGGACAGCAACAGGGGAGGGGAAGGGCATAGTCCATAGAAAAGGGGGAGCAGAGGGTGGCACAGCAGAAAATGGGGGGTCAGAAGGTGGTAGT
>JAQZBX010010544.1:26482-44267 GCA_029593785.1 Cabassous unicinctus | reverse complement strand
CCATGCTCAAGGTCATTTCAAATTGAAATCTCTGAACTACCAAAGATTAACAGATACCCAAACAGGAGCTGGCTTCAGATTTCTCCTATCTCTCTAGATTTATGATCTCCTCTTTCTTGCTCTTGAATTTGGTTTCTAAGGATTTCTCTTGTATTCTTGACAAATCAGTCATGTATTTTTTTCTAAAACTTTTAAAGTTAGCCAGCATTTTTAAGGTGTTTGCTCTGGGGATTTTTTTTTTTTTTTTTTATAGCTCATCTGCCAAGAACTATAACTTTACATTGTTCCTGAGTAAGGGTAACCTGCACCATATTTAGTTTAATCTTTTCCCTACTCTTAGATGATCACATTGTTTCTCTTTTTCTTTGTTAAGTATAATATTGTTGAACATCTTTGCTTTCTTGTTTGTTTGTTGCTTTGTTAATATTTAGATTATTTCCTTGGGATAGTTTCTGAGTAGGATAACTGAGTAGAAGGAAAAATGACTTGGTTTGAAAGGAGTTTAAGAAGTAGAATCCTGTCTCACTCCCTATATAAAAATCAACTCAAAATGGATCAAAGACCTAAATATAAAAGCCAGAACTATAAAAATCCTAGAAGATAATGTAGGGAAACATCTTCAAAACCTGGTTGTAGGTGGGGATCTCTTAAATTTTACATCCAAAGCATGAGAAACAAAAGAAAAAATAGATAAATAGGACCTTCTCAAAATTAAACATTTTAAACCTCAAAGGGCTTTGTCAAAAGGGTGAGCAGGCAGCCAACTCAATAGGAGAACATACTTGCAAATCACATATCCGATAAATTTCTAATATCATGATATATAAAGAGATTCTACAGCTCAACAATAAAAAGACAAATAACCTGATTAAAAAATGGGCAAAAGACTTGAATAGACATTTGTCTGAAGAAGAAATACAATTGGCAAAAAAAAAAAAAACACATGAAAAAGTGTTCAACACCACTAGCAATTAGGGAAATGTAAATCAAAGCTACAATGAAATATTTCACACCTATTGGAATGGCTGCTATTAAAAAGACAGAAAACTACAAGTGTTAGTGAGGATGTGAAGAGATAGGAATACTTATTCATTGTTGGTGGGACTGTAGATTGGTACAGCCACTGTGGAGGACTGTTTAACACTTCCTAAGGACGTTGAATATAGATTTGCCATGTGACCCAGCAATACCACTACTAGGTATAAGAAGGACTGAGAGCAGTGACATGAATAGGCATCTGCACATTGATGTTCATAGCAGTATTATTCATAATTGCCAAAAGTCCATCAACTGACGAATGGATAAACAAATTGTGGTGTGTACATATGATGGAATATTACTCAGCTGTAAGAAGAAACAAAGTCATGAAGCATGTGACAACCTGGATGAACCTGGAGGACATTATGTTGAGTGAAGCAAGCCAGACACAAAAAGACAAATACTGTATGATTGCACTACTATGAACTAAATATATTGTGTAAACTCATGGAGTTAATAACTAGAATATAGGTCACCAGAAAATACAATGAAGGTAGAGAATGGAAAGCTGGGGGTTAATCTGTGCAGAATTGGTAAAAAAGTTTTTTAAAAATGTTTGAAAATGAATAGAAATGGTGAAAGCATGTCCTAGTATTTGCAACTAGCAGTGCTAATATATGGGTATGATAGTGGTTGATAGAGAAAGTCTAAGGTCATGTATATTACTGGAAGGAAAGATAAAAAATGTAACATGGGGGGGGCAGATGTGGTTCAAATGGTTGGGCATCCGTCTGCCATATGGAGGGACCTGGGTTCGATCCCCAGGACCTCCCGGTAAAATAAAAACATACATACAGAAGATGCATGGGCTGCCAGGCTCTGTGTGCTGGTGAGCCGCCAGGCCCCGGGAGCCAGGCAGCAAGATGATGACGTAACAGGAGAGAGACGCAGGAGAGAGACAAGACGAGATACTCCGAAAACCAGGAACTGAGGTGGCACTGGTGGCAGAACACCTCTCTCCTACTTCGGAAGTCTCCAGGATCGAATCCTGGTGAAGACTGGAGGAGGAGGAGGAGAAGAGATGGCAGGAAACAGACACAGAGAATTGCCCAGCAAATGGACACAAAACAGCAAAAACGGGGAAGGGGGGGTTTAAAATGGATAAAGTAAATAAATAAATCTTAAAAAAAAAAAATGTAACATGGGACTGTATAGCATAACAAAACTTCATGTGAAATATGAGTATGGGTAATATTGAATATATGACTGTTTTTCTTTGAAACAGAATAAATGAACATTAATGATACATGATGTTAATATGAGGCAAAAATATAACCAAAGCAACCTATGGACAGTAGTGTATAGCAAGATATTAACAATCTTCCATTAAGGACAAAAGAAAAAAAGGAAATGTACTAAATGAAAGAAACTAGACAAAAAGTACTATATATTGTTTGACTCTATTTATACAAAATATAATTAAATTAGAGAGACAGAAACAGAATAACAGCTATGTACAGCAGGGGAAGGAATAGAGAGATTGAGAGGTGATTATTAAGGGGTAGAGTTTTTTGGTTCATCTGTTTTTTTGTTTATTATTGTTATTATTATTGGAGTAATGAAAATGCTCCAATATTGACTGAAGTGATGAACACACAGCCCTGTGATTATACCAAATACCATTGATTGTACATTTTGGATGCACTGTATGCTTTATGAATATGTATCAATAAAAATGATTTTAAAAAAGGAAGAAGTAGAATCAATCAACAAGACTTGGATGTAGGAGGTAAGGCAGAGGAAGGAATCTAGCATGAGACTTAAGTTTTGGCTTAGGTAACTGGGTCAGTGATGATGTCATTAAATAAGATTGGAAATACAAGTTAAGGTGGGTGTGTGCGTGGGGAATGATAATAAGTTCAGTTTGGAAATATTGCATCTGAGGTCATGTAGGCAGAGAAATTTTTAGTAGGCAGTTGGAAATACTGGGCAGAAGCTCAGAAGATGATTTTGAACTATAGATACCAACCTGGGATTCACAAAATTGGGGTCCCCCCATCCCTGGGATTCCACAGATGTATTTCCAGGGTTCTCTGTTGACTAAATTGTTTTATATTCATACTTCCATTTCAGCAATAAACTGGACCATCTTAATGACTACCTTAGGAGTGTTGCCAACTTATTTCAGTGTCTGCATTTGTATTTTTGTTTATGATCTTGCCAAGAAATACGCCAGGTATCAGAGAGCCAGGTTTAATATGGAAATGATGCAATCAGGTCAACTGAAGACAAAATAGTGTCATTGTGTTCTTGCCCATATGAATGAAGGTTCCAGAGTAGTTTGACTAGAGCAAAGTGGTGGGAGAACTGATTCATTGCATGGTACACAGCTCTACTTAAATTAAAAGAACCTATGTTATCAACAGCCAGCTGCATAGTCACCTTGTGTGCTGGTAATTTAGTTTCAAGAAAACAATACCATCATCCATATAAATTAGTGTTTATTTAATTTTATTAGACTTTTAGTTTCATATTTATTCTTTTCTAAAAAAAATTTGGTTATATATTTATAAAAAGAATAACACAATTTTGTTGTATAAGAACTATAAGCACAAGGAATTCACATTTAGTTTTATGTTTAAGTTAGTAAATAATATAATAAAAATAATTTCAGGTAAGCGGCTGTAACTCAAGCAGTTGAGCTCCTGTTTACTATATGGAGGACCGAGTTCGATCCCCGGGACCTCCTGGTAAAAAAAGAAAAAAAAGATGTCCCAGACCTGCGTGGTGCGGAGATGCGCAGGTCCCCGTGCAGTGAAGCGATGCACCAAAAAGACGATGATGCAACCAGATAGAATATAAAAATTTTTTTTTCAGTGAACATTGAAAACCTAAAAGAAAATTTTTCCTTAAAAGGAGCCTGTACATTATACAGGGCTGAGGCATAGTTATAAATGGGATTTGACCAGAGAAAATCTAGAGAGAGAAGGAATGGGTGCTGAGAACAGAATTCTGAAAAGTATCAGCAATTCAGCAATGAATAAAGAAAGAGAAAACCTTAGAAAAAGAGAATAAGGAAACCAAAAGAGAAAAGTGTTCTCAAAAGGAGGGAATTGAAGAATGTCTTTAAAAGTCACAAATGACCTTTGCCCAAACACGTTTAGGTGAATGTTAGAGTCAGAAGTGAGATTTTTGGAATTGAATGAGTGAATGGAGGTAAGAATATGGGAACAGTTAGGGCAGACCTTTTTAAAAAATGTTTCATTATGATGAAAAGAAAAATAACGTTTCTGGAATGGGGCTCAATGTCACTACAAATGCAAGTCTTTGAGCATATTTATGTGTTGAAAAGAAGGCGCTGGTGAACAGAGGACCCTGATACAGGCATAAGGAAATAATGAATAGAATCAGGTCTCAGAGGAGATGGGACTCAATGTGATACAGGTAACAATGGGCAGAATCACTCTTGAAGAGTAATGATACATCTTCCTTTTAAATGCCAAACAAGGAAATTTGAAAGTGAAATTAGGAAACTGGATTCCATACTTGGTGGCTTTTTAATATTTTGTGAAGTAGGGGCCAGAGTGATGGGTAGGAGGTAGAATAAAGTTCATAAATACAGTGATGACGATCTGTTATAGCTATTATAGGGAATGGACCGGGAATTTACCAGCAATGCTGGGATCTGGGTTCCAGTCTTGGATGTGTCACTTACCAACTGTGAATTAGGCAAGTAATTTAACGTTTGAATATTTGTAAAATGAGGAATGTATACTAAGTAATTTCTGAAGAGGTTTCTAGTCCCTAAATCATTTAATTTAGAAGCCAGACACTAAATCCTTTATAATAAATAATCTAATAATAAATGCTTTATTTACTCTTTATAAGAGTTAGTTTAGGAGCAAAAAACATAGGCCATATTAGACTACACCTAATTTGAAACTGCACATAAAAAATTAAGAAGTCAGTTAAAATAGAAAGGGAAAAGGACTGGAAGACTTGTTTTTTCCTCAAAATTTTTAAACACACCAATTATCCCCCAAACTGAACCAACACTCACAAAAAGATCCAGGAATTAGGATAAGGTGAAAAAAAAAAAAAAAAAGAAAAAAAGAAAGAAAGAAAAAAAGTGAAAGAAATTGTTTCTCAGCATTTTTGGCCTCTAGCTCCTGGAAACCTGTAAGTGAATTCCAGCTATGGGTTAAATTATTTTGAAATTCCAATGAGAAATTGAGGACTATGAGACAGCCTAAAGGAATTTCTTGTAACATAATCCAGTCTAATGACTGGGAAGTGCTGTGCAGACTTAAGGAAGAAGTGGCTCTGAATAAACAGGGGCTTGAGAATGACTGAAAGTGTAATTTTAGTTTTTCCCCTCTCTATGCTCTCAAGCACTTTGTTCATACCTAAACTTTTTAAAATTAAAATTTAATTTACAATTTGAAGTATGAATCAACTAAAGTAACTTCTTGAAAATCATATTCAGCCTTGAAAAGAGTTAAGGCTGCCTTCATCCATCATCAGGTACCTAACTCTTTTATCTTTCTAATGCAGGGGTTCTTAACCTTTTTTCTTCCATCGACCCCTTTGTCAGTCAGGTGAAATCCACGGACCCCTTACTAAGTCCACGCTATACTGTATATTATTTATTTATTAAAATAAATACCTGCACCAACATGTCCCCACAAGAATAATGTGGTTTTTTTGCATTTAAATTCAAGCTCACTGACCCCTTGTTAAGAACCCCTGTTCTAATGAGAAAGTTCTTTTCAGAAAAAAAGACTATCAATAGTAAAACATCTGAGTTATGCCTGAAATACCAGAAAATCCAGGGCCACATTATTCACTGAATAGCTCAGCCTAGAATAATTGGGAGACTTCTTTCATGTAGCAGTGTGATACCTACTAGACTCCAATGCTCTTAGCGCTCAGCTACCTGAGCTCCCAAGGAGGAGGAGGCTTCCAGTAGAAGGAAGGGCTCCAGGCCTGCCAACCCTTACACCATTTCTCTATTTACATTTCTGCTTCTCTCACCAGACGGCGAGCCCCTGCAGGGAAGGGAAATTGTCTAATTCATCTTTTTATCCTTAGCACCTCTAACAGTAACCTGCACATCGCAGGTTCCTGATAGATGTTTAAAGGATAAATGAGTGACATTTAATAAGTCCAAGATTCAATGTTCCAAATAATTAAAGGCAGAGTGTATAATAATTTCCAAACATTCTTCAGGTGTGGGCAACAATAGTTCTTTTCAGTTATGCTGACACAAAATTCCAAAAAAAAATGGCATCTGGCGTCTTTGAAACTTAAGGATATACATATCCCTGAATACATGTATGAGCATATGTTGTTTTGATTATTTCTACACATCTCTTGCCAGGAGAACCTTTCTAAAACACCATCTTTATTTTGTTATTCCCCTGATTAAGGACCAATGGTGGCTTTTAGTTGCATAATATATTGGTTTGGAATCTTAGGATTATCTAATAAAAAACAGGGTTTTCAATTATGGCCAATATTTCATCAACATTGAGTAATGGAAATTATATGGAATTATGCTATGTAGCCCTAATTATTATTTAGGACTTATTTGAATGCAAGGGACAGAAATTCAATTCCATCTAGTTTAAGGGGAAAGAGAGAGAGAGAGAGAGAGAGATACAGATACCCATTAAACCATAACTCCCAGTCCCGTTCCCCACCTCTAATCTATTTTCTGTCTCTATGAATTTGCTTTTCCTAGATATTTCATATAAACAGAAGCATACATTATTTGTTCTTTTGTGTATGTATTATTTCATTCAGTGTTTTCAACGTTCATACTGTTGTAGCAAGTATCAGAACTTCATTCCTTTTTATGGTTAAATATTGTATGTATACACCACATTTTATTTACCCATTCATCTGTTGATAGACACTTGGGTTGTTTCCATTTTTGGCTATTGTGAATAATGCTTCTTTGAACACTGGTGTACAAATATACGTTTCAGTCCCCACTCACAATTCTTTTGGGTATATACCTAGGAGTGGAGTTGCCAGGACATATGGTAATTCTATGATTAACTTTTTGTGGAACCACCAAACTGTTTTCCACAACAGCTGCACGATTTACAGTCCCACCAGTAAAATGTGTGAAGGTTCCAATGTCTCCACATCCTCACCAATGCTTGATATTTTCCATTTGAAAAAAAAAAAAAGCTATCCTAGGGGATGTGAAGTGACATCTCATTGTGGTTTTGATTTGCATTTCCGTGAGAGCTAATGATGTTGTGCATCTTTTCATGTGCTTGCTGGTCATTTGTATATCTTCTTTGGAGAAATGTCTATTTAAGTCCTTTGCTCATTTTTAAATTGAATTGTTTATTTTTTTGTTGTTTTGTAGGAGTTCTTTATAATTCTGCATATTAAACCCTTATCAGATATAAAATTTCCAAATATTTTCACTTTCTTGATAATGTCCTTTGATGCACAAAAGTTTTAAAATTTAAAGGCCAAGTTATCTGTTTTATCACTTGTTGCTGGTGTGAGAATGAAATATTTTCGTTGGCCAAATCTGGGCCACATGTCCCAGCCTCAAGACCAAGAGAAGGTAGAATCCCATAATGTGACCATTTCCTTTAGGATCACTCAGAATAGGGTTGGGCGGTTCCCCAAAGGAAAGTGTGTGGCTGTTAGAGGAAGGGAAATCAACTGACAAAAGTAGCATAACAGTCCACTCCACCAGGACTGAGATCCAGCCTGTATGCACTGGTCGGATGAACCAGCTGGCCTCCATTCAGATTGCTCAGGGGTCCATTCTGAATGGTTGGTGTACATGCTGTACCACTGTTAACTATTTTGAATATCATTCCTGCATGACAGCATCTCACCACTTATGAGTTAAAAATAACATGTGCAATGCAATATGAGCCCTGTTGAACACATAAAATGGACATTTATCTTTATGGAACAAAAACTATACTTTGTGTTAAATTTTTTTTTGGTAGCATATTTTTCAGAGCTTGATCAGAGTTGGAGCAGGGAGAGAGAACTGGTTAAACCCAGTTCCTTTTTTCCCCTCTTTTAGGAAAAATAACATGTAGATATAGTCCTTCATGAAGTATTTATATCATATTATCACTCTCCCCAGTATCCATACGTGGTTTGACTCTCTGATAATAAGACTGGATGCTCGAGTCAGTAGTGAGTGTAGGGAAAAATGCACCAAAGCAAAGCTGAGTCCTAAATCCCTAAGATGCCCTTCAAAAGCAGTCATCCATTTAATTTGATCTATTAAACAAAGTTAGCAGTTGGGATGCCCACACAGTGAGAAAGGCTGCTTAGAGATGGGAATTTGGCTTTAATTGGAATCTTCTGGCCTTTATTAGACAACCATAAGCTTCCAATTATACACACCATCTTCATTTCAAATGTGGATTTATTAAACCTTATGAATTTTCATTCTTAGCAACAGATTTAGGAATAAAAACAAGCTTCTCTCATGACAACGGTGAGAATTTTTCTTCTTTCTTTTGTCCTTCCTTTTTTTTTTTTTGCTACATCCCTAAAGGTCATTGACAATTGACCAAACACTCACCCTGTATCCAGAGCTGTGTTAACTACTTGGGATTATTAAGAAGAAATTTGAAAAATAATCCCTGTCCTTGAAGAATTTAGGTAACATGCCTCAGGAGAAAAAAAGTAAGGTATCTGGAACAACCAGGTAATAATTAAGTGGTTGCTTTGTGGTTTCCACTAATGATGTAATGACCACTGCACCCCCCTTCATTTCAGTCTCTTGTAATATTTCAAGGTCTGTCTCCAAAACCTTCCTTCATGTAGCTTCACCTGCTTGCTTGAATGTAAGGTGGAGCCCACATTCCTTTGAGCCACCCACCTAACACTTTAAGCTGTCCCACATAAAATGTAACTTTTCATCAACTCCAGGACTTATTCTACCCTCAGTATCTTGGTGGGGAGACCCTGACCACTTCTCCTGCCTTATCTCCCCCTGCTCCTTTCTCTCTCTTTTTTTTTATGGTACCGGGGCCAAGGACCTGGTATGTGGGAAGCCAGTATTCAACCACTGAGCCACATCAGCTCCTCTGAGTTGGTTTTTTCGTTTGTTTTGCTTGTTCTTTGCTTTTTTGCTTTTAGGAGGCACCAGGGACCGAACCCAGGACCTCCCATGCGGGAAACAGGTGTTCAAGTGCTTGAGCCACATCCGCTCCCCGGCTCTTCTCTTCATACACTATGTTGCAGTTACCAGATGCTGTAAATTTTCACATCCAGTCTTCTCTACCCGGCATAGTCTTCTTCCCTTTGCTATAATTTTGCCCCTGAGGAGCTCCCACTCACCCATTAACCTAGTTCAGACTTCACTCTTTCAATGAGGTCTCCTCCCTCCCCATCCTCCAGACTCTGCTGTCTCTGGGCTTTGTAGCTAGCTACTTTTATACCCTGCATGGTAATGAGTTGTTTTCATGTCTGCATTCCCCTTCTGCACTCATCACCTTGAGGGCAGCACTTGTGCCTTACTCCTTTTTGAAACTTGTGTGCCATGTACACTGCCTAGCACACAGCAGGCTCTCCATCACATTTTATTGAAATAAACTGAGTTTCATTGAATTACATAGGAGTGCAAAGAAGACTGAAGGTAAAGATCCTAACTGAGCACTAACTGGGTTTATGTCGGTGTTGGAAAGAGGAGAAAAATTATAAGGAAAAGGGAAATGACAGGAGCAATGCCCCAGAGGTGAGAATGAGCCTAGCAAAACCTGGAGGACTGAGACTAGACATATCTGGTGGGAATAGAGCCTCTACCAGTGAGGAGTGTTGGGAGATAAGGTCAGAAAGGCGAGGCGGCACCATGTTTTGGAAGACTTTGAACATCAAGCAGAGGAGGAGATGAAACATGATGCAGTAAGTAGTATTAGTTAATGCAATTCAAGAAAAGAGACATTTAGAATATCCCTAGTATCTGTGCACAAACACTCCTTGTCTCTTCTACAATCCCTCTAGATTGAGGCTTATCACACTTTTATTTTTAGAAAATTATTGATCCCAATTGGCTTTGTGTCATCTGAGCACAATAATGTGGTGTTCTGAAGCAGTGAGTGTGATGCAGTAGGAGTCAGTAGCCCTGGAGTTGATCTTCCACTCTGGCACTAATTTATTACCTGATGGTGAAATCACTTTACCACTCTAGACCTCAGTGTTCTCATCTGTAAAATGAAGACAGGAAGGTGGATGACATGATTCATGAGGTCCCTTTGATACCTAGGATGCAATATGTAGCATAACTACTTCTTAGTCAACATATCATTCTCCCCTAGCCCTATGTTTTACATGCTGATTTGTTTACCTGTTTTCTGGGTATCAGCGTTGCTTCATTGGACTGTTCACTGACAGTCCCATAATCTGTTCTGCTGAGCCTGATCTCTGAGGCCTTGACCATTTTGTTACATCTGGAAAGCTCCCCACAAACTTTCAGTGCTTAAAAACTCAGATCCAGTCCCACATCTTTCTTGAAGCTTTTCCTAACCTCTCCAGGTCTCTGATATTTTTCTCCTCACTTCAAGGGTTTGAAGATATATTGTCTTGAGTTATTCTCTAGATCGTATTGACTTTTCTGTCTTCAATTAATTTGTAAACTTCTTAAAGTAAGGTAATGTTATGTACAATATATGTTCACCACCACTCCCCTTCTCCAGTGGCACAAAGCTAAGCACAAAATAGACATCTCATAAGGTTTTTGAATACTGAACTGAATAATGTACAAGTAGTAGTACTAAAAATTAAAGAAAAGCAAACCATCAAAAGCACATCCATAGGGCTTAGAATTGAAATAATGTAGCATTTCAATGATTTTCTAGATGGTATTTTGTACCCAGAAAAAGACTGTTTTAAGACAGGGTGATCTGTGTTGTTTCTGCTCTGTGGCTTTGTCTTGAATTAATGAGTGGGTGGTACTAGGCCTAGAGATATTCCAGCCAACTCAAGGAAAAGGGAAAACAGAGTACTGTTTACTGAGTGACTTTGCCGTTGGACATGTCCCAACTGCAGCTTGGGAACATCGGGCAGAATTACCACCCTGCTGCCACAACCTCTGCCAACTTGGATGAGAAGCAGTGAAGTTGACCTGTCTTTTGGCAAGGCGAGGGAGCTCACCAGCAGGCATGGGAAGGAAGAAGTTGTGAAATGAAAGATGTGAAAAGGAGCTGACTCTGATCCCCTTTCCACTTTTCCCCATTACCCTGCCTCCCTGACTCCTGGAATGTGGTGTAAATGAGAACCTTGCACCTTGCACCAAGTGGGGCATAGGTCCTAGGAGTCAAGCTTGGGATGATAGAGGGCAGTGACAGGCAGTTGTTTAAGATTGTTTTGCCCCCTGAAGTGGTCCTAGGCCAAAAGGTTTGAAAATCCAAGTTGTAGGAAGGGAATTAGGCAATAAACAACCTAACACTTTAAAAAAAATGCAGAATAAAAGAGGCTAGGTCACTGTTTGAAGCAGTTAAGTTCTTGACCTGGCAGTGTCAGGGCCCTTGACTATAGATTAGCTGATGGAAATGAAAGGAATTCCAAATCCTGCTTTTGCTCTCAAGTTGCCTTCATACTGTCTCTGGTAGGATAGTCTGGAAACTATGGATTCATTGTCACCCCACACCTTCTGATGTGTGAAAATCTGTTAGTGTTTAGAGCAGAAGAGCTCTGCATTGCATTGATTTGTCTTAGTGTGTGTTTGTCGGCATGGGGCAGGGGGGAGCGTAGGAATAACTCCCATGTGTCATCACCATTTCGTCAGCACCCAGTTCTTTAGCAGAGGAAATGGTAAGATTTATTAGGGAAAGTATCCGTCATCCCATATAAATAGATGCACAGTTAAAGCAGATGTGGTAGGCAGGGTGTATGTTTCTGTGTGGAACTTATTATCAAGAATTCTTTGGGAAAATCAGTCATTTGGGAAGATGGCATACATAAGGATACATTATATTTTATGCAAAATATTCCTCAAAGCAGTAGATTTGGTTAAGTGTGTTGTTGGGGTAGGAAACCTTTTAATTTAAAAATTTTGCTTTGATTTTTGAAAAAATATGTGCAAGTGATAAAAACAGCCCAATAGTAGAAAACGATACATAGAGAAATGTAGGTCTTTTTCCCACTGTTGACTATAGTTCCCTCCACGCCCCCACCAGAGGCCATCACTCTCACAATTTACTTTGTATCATTCAAAAATATTCAATACAAATACAATTGGATTCTCCCTCTATTTTTTTTTAAATTCTTTTACACAGAGGGTAGTCTTCCATACCTTTCATTTTTCCTTAACAATGCATCTTGGAAATCATTCCTTATCAGTCTGTATATATGGCCAAGCTCACAGTTTTTTTAACAGATTTAACCAATGTTGACATCTTGCCACAATGGCTTTAGGTTTTGTTTGTTTGAGTGTTTTGTTTCAACGTTACAGATACATTTTAAGCATAATTCCCCCTTCCTAATTCTGCCCAAAGGTAATCCCTATCCTGAAATTAGCATGTATCCTTCCTGCCTGGCTTTCATATATTTAGGACATACATATTTAGTATTTCATTGTATGACTCTAGCACCATTTATTTATCCACAGCTCTAGTTTTGAACATTCAGGTTGTTTCCAATTTTTTTTCTTATCAAAATATTACATTTTTCCTTTTTATTTTGGCATAATTTCCCTCTAATAATTAACTATTGATATCTTTGACTATTTTCCAATTGGACTACTTGCTTCTTCTTATTGATTTATAGGGATCTTTTTATATTCTGAATACTAATACTCAGCAAAGAATTCAGTGGCATTTAGTATATTCACAATGTTTTTACAACTATCACTATCACCACTATCTAGATATAAAGCTTCTCCATTACTCCGGAATAGAACCCTGTACAATGGTGTCTTTTGTCCAATGGAAATTTTAAATTTTAGTGTATTCAAATGATCATTCTGTTATTTTTTGCAATTTTTATGTTTTGTTTAAGAAATCTTACGACCTGTCATGAAGACATTCTCCTATATTACCCCTTTAATATTTTTTAAAATTTTATTTTTATTTATTTATTCCTCGCTCACCCCCCCTGCCTCATTGTTTTGCATTCCCTGTCTGTTCGTTGTGTGCTCGTCATCTTTTAGGAGGCACTGGGACCTGAACCCAGGACCTGCCACGTAGGAGAGAGGTGCCCAATGGCTTGAGCCATCTCCATTCCCACTTGTGTCTCTTATTGTGTTTCCTCACTGTGTATCTTTGTTGCATCATCTTGTTGCATCAGCTCACAGTGCCAGCTTGTCTTCTTTAGGAAGCACTAGGAACCGAACACAGGACCTCCCCTGTGGTAGGCAGGCCCCCAACTGCTTGAATCACATTCACTTCCCTATCCTTTTACTTTTTAAGATCCATCCTCTCCTCATATCTTTAAGGTTTTTAATGCATGTGGGATTTTTTTATGTTGTTATGGCTTGAAGTGGGGATCGAATTCTTTTTCTCTGTAGATGGCCATTTTTTTAATAGTCACTCCTCCCCATTGATATATAAAGCCACTTCTGTCCCATACCAAGTTTCTAGATATGTATAGGTCAGTACCTATGTCTTTATTCTGCACCTTTGGCACATTTTATATCCTTGTCCCAATACCACACTGTTTAACTATAGCCTCATAAATAGCCTGGTAAGGCAAATCCCCACTCTTTAGTTTTCTTTTTCAAAAATTTATTTGCTGGTTATGTCCCTTTAATCTTCCACATGAACCTTAGGCTCTGTTCAAAACAGTTTAGATTGGTGTGATTCTGATTGGAATTACAATGAATTAATAGATTTATTATAAATTCATGCGGAAAAGGACCGGATTTACACAATTATATGTTTCCATCCCTCAGTGTGTTGATTTCATCATTTATTTGGTACATCTTTTAGGTAATGTTTCATAATTTTCTTCTAACAGGTCTTGCATATATTTCATTAAATTTTTGCCCAGCAGGCCTGTATTACAAGTGGGATCTTAGATATATGTTTAAGATTTAGTCTTGAATGTATAATGTGTAATATATATTTCCTAATTGATTTTCCCTTTCATATCCTGATTATGTATAGAGAATACTGAATTCTCTTATTTTTTCTAAATATTTGTCTATAAAGTCTTTTATATTTTCTATGTAAATAATCATACAGTCTACACATAAAGTCAATTTTCTTTCATTCTTTCTATTTCTTTTTTTTTCATTTAGTTTTTTAAAATAATTTTAAATTTTTTTAATGATACTTAGATTACGTAAATGTTACACAAAAAATATAGGGATTCCATATGCACCACCTCCCACAACTCCTACAACCTCCCACATAAACATCCTTCATTAGTGTGGCACATTAATTGCAATTGATAAACACATCCTAGGGCTTTGCCATTAAGCATGGACCATAGTTCACATTGTAGACCACACTCTCTCCCACACAGTCCTGCATGTTATATGATCTATTTCTTATACTTTAAAAATGTGGGGTTGTTTTGCACTTACTAGGACTTCTAGTCAGTGCAAATGATTAAAAGAAGCTGTGATAACAGGCTGTGTGATAACACCCTTGCCTTGTTCTCAACTCTAAAGAGCATGCTTCTAATGTTTTCACACCAAGTATCATGTTTTCTCTAGTTTTTTTTGGTAGATACATGTAGATACCTTGGTTCTTCCCCCAATATTGGTTGTCCTTTTCTTCCTCGGTAGCATCTTTGAATTTTATCTGGATATATGGCTATCAAGAAAAACATTGCCAATCCCAGACTCCTTCTTCCCAGTGAGGCCACATTATTTAATTCTGTTTTGGGGATATAAATAGAAGTCATATATGCAAATTGCAGTATCCCTGAAGTTATTGAGCATAACCACTCTCCTTCCCTTTACTCCTTCCTGCTGCCTGGAGCGCAGATGTGAAGGCTGGAATTGGAACAACCATATTGAATATGAAGTGCTCTTAGGAATAAAGATAATATAAAACTTACCAATATGACTGATTAAAAAAAAGGAACTTGGCTCTGGACCACCTATCCATATTTTTATTTGGGAAAGATATAAAAGTCTATCCAGTTTTTATCAGAACTAGATAAAAATCTTTATCAAAATAATGTGATTGTAGCCTATTCCCAGTTTGCTAAGAATTTTCCAGTTTTTCCCCCATAAATTGCTCTTTCATAAATTGTTCTCTACTATAAAAGAGATAAATTACATTGACAGATTTTTTTTTTGCAGTACCAGGGGTTGGGGATTCAACCTGGGCCCTTGTATGTAGGAACCTGGAGCTCAACCACTGAGCCACATTGGCTCCCCTGAGTTGGTTTTTTCATTTGTTTTTGTGTGTTGCTGGCTGTTGTTCTTTTTTTTTTTTTGAAGGCACCGGGAACCGAACCCGGGACCTTCCATGTGGGAAGCAGATGCTCAACTGCTTGAGCCACATCTGCTCCCCACGTCGATAGATTTTTAATATTCAATCACCCTTGGGATTCTGTCATGATTTTTTAAAGAGATTACTGATGTGCAAATATTTTATTTCTTTTCCCCCAAGATCTTAGCATGAAAAATTTTAAATGTACAGAAAAATTGATCTGTACAGTGGGCATCCATATAATCACAACCTAGATTCTACAATTAACATTTTATTATACTAGCTTTGCCATTTAATTATTATGTTTTTTAATGTATTGCTGAATTCAATTATTTTTTAAAATACTTATGCATAAGTGTTCAAAAGTGAGAATGCCCAACTATATATCTTTCTCATAT
Source organism: Cabassous unicinctus (assembly GCA_029593785.1). NCBI lineage: Eukaryota > Metazoa > Chordata > Mammalia > Cingulata > Chlamyphoridae > Cabassous > Cabassous unicinctus. The sequence goes on along the minus strand of JAQZBX010010544.1, from coordinate 28,510 downwards.
TGTTCTTATCCTATTAGGTATCAAATATATACTTATGAAATGAAGCAAGGAGAGCTCCTATTTTTCTCTTCTCGAAAAAAGTCAGGAAATAAACTTTGAAGATTTGGTAAAACTTGCCTCTTTGGGTAAGTACTTGATTACTTGATTGTCATGGTGCTTTTTTAATGGGGATTTTTTTTTTAACAACAGGTTCAATTTATTTAATGGGTATAGGTATACATAGATAGACATTTCTTTTTCAAGTCAGCTTTGGTGATTTACATATTTCTAGAAACTTCATTTCATTTAAATTTTCAAAATTATTGGCATAATGATGTTCATTATATTCTCTTATGCATTTAAAAATCTTAATTTGTAAGTCATGTCTTTTTTTCTATTTTTTTCTCTTAATCAATTTTGTCAGGTTTGTCTTTTTTTATTAGTCTTCTCAAAGAACTAGCTTTTGGATCTGTTGATTCCTTACTTTTTCCCCATTCATCATTTTATCTTCTTATGTTATTATTTCTTTCCTTCTACTTTTTCTGTTCTGATTTTTTTTTCTTACCTTTGTGGTGTATGCTACCTTCTTTTCTATTAAATTCAATTCTAAATACCACTTTAACTGCTTATCACATATTTTGGTACTGTTTTCATTGTCTGAACAGTGCTAAATATTTGGTAATTTTCATTAATTTTGTTCCCTGACTTAAAGATTATTTAGAAGTTTCTAAAATCAGTGGAGGAGAGTAAATTATATTGATTTCTAATTTTATTGCATTGTTGTCAGAGAATACATTTTATGTAATTTTCAGTCGTTGGTATTTGACATTTGCCTTTTGACCTGTAATGATCTGTTTTTGTAAATGTTTTGTGTGTGCTAGAAAAAATGTTTTCTATAATTTTGGGTGAAAGATTACTTATGTTATTATTATCTTTGTGGAGGCTTGAAACTATGTACCCCAGAAAAACAGATTCTTAAACTTAATCCATTACTGGGTGTGAACTCTTGTAAACAGGTCCTTTTGATAAGATTACTTCAGCTAAGTTGTGGTCCTGCTGTATCAGGATGGGTTTTAATTCTATTATTGAAGGCTTTTAGGGAAGGTCACTGAGAGAAGAAAAGCCAGAGGTAGCAGCCAGAAGTTGAAAGTCAACAGAACCTGGAAGAGAAAGGAGAAGCCAGAAGGGGCCGCCAAATGCCTTGCCATGTGACAGAAAAGCCAAGGACCAGGGATTGCTGGCAGCCAGCCCCAGAACATCACAGTCTTCTGGGAGAAAGCATCGCCTTGATGATGCCTTCGTTTTGGACTTTTCCTAGCCTCAAAACAGTGAGCCAATAAATTCTCGTTGTTTAAGCCAAGCCCTTTGCGTGGTATTTGCTTTATAAGTCAGAAAATGGAAACAATCTTCCACATCTATAGTGCTATAATCTCCCACCATGATTATAGATCTTTTATTTTTTCTTGGTAATTCTGACATATTGTGTATACACACACCTGTGTGTGTGTGTGTTGTGTGTATATATATATATATATATGTAAAATCTATCTATTTCTATTGGGGCCATACAATTTGAGGTTCAAAATTACTATTTCTTCAAGGTGAATTATTCTTTTTATCCTTTTGTCACTCTGTATATCACTTATTTTTTTTAGCCTTCAAGTCTTTTAAGTTGATATTAATATTGTTATATTTGTTTAATTTTTAATTAATATTTTATATATTAATACATTTAACCATCTGTTTACAAAATGACCTATGTCATCATGCCTTAGGTGAGTCTCTTATAAGCAGTTCATGGCTGAATTTTTTTAAATCTTTCTGAGAATCTCTGTCTTTTAACAGGCAAGTTTAATATATCAATATTTGTATGTATTTTTATTATTAACATATTTAGATTAATTTCTGCTATTTCATGTTATTTTCTAATTTACCATTAACTTTGATTTTTTTTTTCTTGTCTCTATTTTCTATTTTTAGTTTTTTCTTTATTCTCCCCTTTCTTCTCTACTAGAACTTAGGATTAGGTTAAAAAAAAAAAAAAAAAAA
>JAQZBX010010544.1:0-25000 GCA_029593785.1 Cabassous unicinctus | reverse complement strand
ATAGTGAAAATAATTAATGTATCATTATTAATATAATTAATTAATGCCTAAGAGTTGCCTCCTGAAAACCTCCTTGTCACTCAAGTGTGGCCTCTCTCTAAGCCAAACTCTGCAAATAAACTCAGTACTTTCCCCCTGATGTGCGACGTGACTCCCAGGGATGAGCCTCTTTGGCCCTGAGAGATTATTACCATGTGTTAATCAGTGATGCATTTGGGGAAAGACCTTGACCAAAAGGTGGAAATATGAAATAAAATAGAGATTCATGGCTTAGAGATTTCAAAGTGAGTCAGGAGGTCATTCCAGAGGTTATTATACTTATGCAGGTCTCAGCCAGACTTCACAAACAGCCACAGTAAACAAAGCCTCAAACGAAAGTGTTCCTGAGAGTCCTAGGGACATCTGGACACCATAAACAAGCCACACGGTCTCATGAAAGCAACACCCCCCACAGTGGGCCCAATCTGGGAATATACGTAAATCTATTTCCCCAATATAACATAGTTATACTCAGTTATAAATTCCCTAATCATGATTCTTCTACGCCTTTCATCTGAATCTGTAATTTTCAATTTACCTGTTAAGTATATTTTTCAGAGACTTAAAGTCTTCAGATTGTACCTATGCTGGTTGATCCCTGAAACTCCTGCTCTCCAGTTCTTTGGGCCTGCCCTGGACAACTAGCAAAACAATGAGGATGGACCAGCCCCACCCCAAAAACAAGGAGTATCTTCAACTGCAAGCAAAACAGTTCCGTTCCTCTGCCCCGTAATAACTATGTCCCTTCTCAGCCTGAAGCAGTCAGAGCGGACTTCATCCCAAACTCCTTAAGATTGAGGAATGAACAAAAATGGGAGCTGGGGGAGTGTAACCACTGACCAAAGCAGATTTATTGTTATTGTGATTATTAGCGCATGTTCATTGAGTAACTTGTAATATATATATAAAAAATAAATTAAGAAAAAAAAGTAAAACCCTGGGCTTCCATACTGCTTTCCCAACCTGGGAGTTTGGATTTTTCTATTTTTCATAGAGGAGGTAGTTCTTAAACATCTTCCTCCAAGAATATCTCTTGTGCCCCCAAGATCTGCATCTCAGGAGTTATATTTTATTCCCTTCCCCAGCTTCTGTACTTGAACAAGGAATGTGTCCAGGAGCCCGGGTTGGGCACAGGGCTAGGCCTTGTCTGCCCTAAGGTCAGGGGTCAACACGAGAGATAAGATCACCTAAAAAAAACACTGAGCAAGAGCCACTACTGACCGAGTCATAGGGTCATTGTAGCTTTGTTTTCTTTCTTTGTTTCTAAAATCCTTTTCTTTTGATATCAGCTGTTTATTTAAACTTTTTTTTTAAAGATTTATTTATTTACTTTATCCATTTTAAACCCCCCCTTCCCCATTTGCTGTTTTGTGTCCATTTGCTGGGCAATTCTCCATGTCTGTTTCCTGCCATCTCTTCTCCTCCTCCTCCTCCAGTCTTCACCAGGATTCGATCCTGGAGATCTCTGATGTAGGAGAGAGGTGTTCTGCCACCTGCACCACCATGGTTCCTGGTTTTTAGAGCTTTCGGAGCATCTCGTCTTGTCTCTCCCCTGCACCTCTCTCCTGTTACGTCATCATCCTGCTGCATGTCTCCTGGGGCCTGGTGGCTCACCGGCACACAGAGCCTGGCAGCCCATGCGCTTTCTATATATATTTTTTATTTTACTGGGAGGTCCCGGGGATCGAACCCAGGTCCCGCCATATGGCAGATGGATGCCCAACCATTTGAGCCACATCCTCCCCCTATTTAAACATCTTTTGTTTTTGCATTTTAACCAGCATTTCTACGTGTAGGTACCAATTGGGTATTTGCATTAGCTCTATCTGCTATACCAAAGAGTTTCCTCTTCAACACCCAGCAACACAATGGGGAGTGTATTATACACACTTTGTATAAATTACTTTTTTTTGGTAGGAGATACCTTACTTTTTCCTTTCCATCAAAATCTATTTATTAGCACTCATAGTGCTAGTGGAGTTATGGAGACTGTTTCATACAAATATTTATAGAACTGATTTTGCTTCTTTAAAATTGCAGAGTCTTACATTGTACAGAATTATAAAAATTAAACAGTCTCTGTTGTGGGACAATTATGTTGTTTCCAGTCTTTGGTTGCCATAAAATTGTTGCAGTTAAGATCCTAGTATATTGAGACTTTACACACAGATGCAAGTAAATCTGTAGGATTAATTCTTAGAAGTGGAATTGCTGAATCAATGAATATGCATGCTTACATTTTTTATAGATATTTCCAAATTGCTTTACAATGAGGTTATACCAATTTAATCCCACCAATGATGTATGTGATTGTCTATTTCTCCATACTCTAAATAACACAATGTATTAGAAAATTTTGTAATCATTACCAATTTTATTAAATTTTTTATTTCTTTAATTATGAGTGTGGAGAGCATCTGAACTCCACACTCATAAGAGTCATTTGTATTCCTTTGCTAACTACCTGTTCATGGTCCATTAATTTTTTTCTAATGGATTATTGGTGTTTTTCATATTAATTTGAAAGAGCTATTTATATATGAAAGATAATGGCCCACTGACTATCTCTTGTTGCAGCCTTGTTCCTAGTTTTTTGTTTGTCTTTGAACCCTTTTGTATGTCAAGTAAAGTTTAAAAATTTTATCTAACTAGATACAACAATTCTTACTTTCATGGCTTCTTTTTTTCCCTCCTTACTTAGAAATGTCTTTCTCATACCAAAATAAAAATAATTCTTCAGTTTCTTATGGTGCATTTATAATTTCTTTTTATTTATGCTTAACTCTTTGATCTATTTGGAATTTATGTTGGCACATGGGTAGTGGTAGAAATCCAGCTTTAATGCCAAAGATGAATTTTTTAAAAAGTAAGTTCTATTTCCCAGAATGTTAAGAATTATAGCAGGACATTGAAAAACTATGGATAAGGTTGTTAAAAAATTTGGTTGTTTGATCAGTGTGTAGATATCTACATGTCAAAATAGTTTCTAGAGGGTTTTCAAATAGAAAATGATGAGCCCAGCATTCTTGCTGATTGATGGGTCATTGCTTAGGAATTAACAGTTGGGATGGTCTTGAAAGATAATTGGACCAGAAGTAAAAAAATCAAGCTTCTAATTCTAGCTGTGCCATAAGCGTTGTGATCTTTAGAAAGTTCATCAATTCCATGTTGCCTTTATTTGTACAATGGAAAATATAACCCTCGCACTTCATGCTTCACAAAACTGTTTTGAGAATCACAATGTTCAAATTTATGTTAATATTTTTAAATATGTTCTCCCAGACATGTCTTTAAGCCGTAGTTACACTCTAAAAAGCTGTGGGAGTTAATTTGCTTATCTTGCAGCATGGTTACAAGTACTGAGTCTCACCTTCCATTTCAGATCTTTTTGTTTTTGTCTGTTTTCCTCAGTTTGTTTATCTGATTTACACGTAGATTCTTTTTCTCTGTCTTGCTCCTCTGCATTGATGATTCATTTTGAAGCTCTAAGTGGTTGTTGTTTTGGCCTTTCTCAAATCCCCTTGTCTCTGATTGAGGCAGGTAAGATCCTCCCCTGCACGCTGGACACCATGTTCTGTTCAAGCCCAGAGTCCAGGTAAGAAAACAGGATATAATTCTCTGTGCTAAAGTTCTTTGATGTATTGCCTTTTCCCTGCCCTACAACAGTGTCTGAAATGGCTTTGACAGGTCTCAGCCTTCCATGGCTGGACATGCTGCTGGAAGCAGCTGATGGGGAGCCATGCCCAGACCTAACAGCATTAGGCTTTCCAATACAGCATGTTGGGGCCCTTATTTCCAGTCGCTTCTTTCTGGCTGGGTGGCTCCTTCCAGTTGCAGGCATTCCCTGGCCAGCTGTCTGAGTTAATGTAAGAGCTCGGCCAGCACTAGTGCAACTGTGGCCCTGGCATTGCCACTCGTGAATACATTCCCCAGTGAGCCCACAGAGCTGCCTTGAGTTCTCTGTCTGCTGTAATTGTCTTAGAACAGGGCCAGCTTCACGGGTGTGAGTCCTGTGCAGTCACATCGGGCCCCATACTCAGCAGGGTCCTGGGCTAGGTTTAAGGCTCTGCTGTTGCTATCTTAACATTTTTAATAATTTTGAATAAAATCGTAAGATTTTCATTTTGCACTGATTGCATAGCCTTTCCTCTCTTAGAAGAAACAGAATATTACAGGCTCTTGGAGTAGTGGGTGGGCTTATTGACTAACCCAGCTTCTTGGGAGTATACAGCAACAATCATTAGAAATAACTGTTCAGAAAAATATTTTCACAGGTAGTGCCATATCCTGTAAAAGGTATTCTTGTGGGAAGTTTCCCACCCATCTAAATAAAGCATTTTATTCCTTCAGGAAAGGGAGAAGGGTATATACTCCCTAGAACAGTGCTGTACAATAGAACTTTCTGCAATGATGTTAATTTTCTTTGCTGTCCAATATAGTGGCCACTAGCCACATATGGCCACTGAGAACTTGAAAGGTTAGCTAGGTATGACTGAGAACCCGAATTTTTAAACTTTAATTAATTTTAATTATTTTACATTTTAATTTAAATAACCACTTGGGGCCAGTGGTTACCATATTGGACAGGCATAACTCTAGAACAACAAAGTAATGTCTGACCTTTGCTGCTTTGATTAGATTTTGTATTGATTCCACAGAAAAACTTAAAGTTAGGCTTTGTCCAGAAAGGATTTTCTGTATTCAGATTCAAGGCATATCAAGAACTAATATGGGGCAGAGGATTGGGGCAAGGGATCTAATCACAGTGTTTTTTTCTTAAGTTCAGAGAAATATCCTTTGCTTCTATGAAAGCTAGGCCATGAGGCTCATTTCTTTGGCCTCAAAGGGAGATACTACATGGAGGAATGAATTTCCTAGTCTTCCAGTGTCTAGGGATTGTGGAAGAATTAAGGAAGACAAGGTAGAGGGTAGAAGGTCAGAGGCCAGAGTCTTGGCAAGATTTGATGGTGAAGAGGTGGTAGTAGGACATGGGTTGATAGATGAACTGAAGCCATCACTCCCAGGCCCACATGGCCTGGGGGTGAAGGTGATTCAGCACGTCCTATGTGCTCGATGATATAAAAAGGCTTTGCGAGCACAGAGGTACAGCAAAGGGCTCTGGTCAAAACAAATAGTAGGGAGCAGAGGTGGCTCAGGCCACTGGGAACTCACCTCCCACGTGGGAGGTCCCGGGGTCAGTTCCTGGTGCCTCCTGGCGAAGGGAGAAACAATGAGCAGACAGATGAGAGAACCATCTGGGGGACGGGGGGATAAAAATTAATTAACTAATTAATTAATTAAGAATAATAAAGTAAATAAATAAATCTTTTTAAAAAGTAGCTGAACAAAGAGCTTTGAGATGGCCAACTCCATGCATTCTAGAGAGAGAGATACTAGTTAACCTCAAAAGGCCAGATCAGAATAACTACACTTCAGTGGTCATCAATCCAGGAAACAGAAAATCTAGCAAATCTACCTTAGGGCCAGTGAAGATCCAGATAATACCACCTCTATTGCCATAGGGTCATCTAAGCTCTACAGACCCCAATAAACACTGATGCCATCTTGGAGAACAAGGAGATGAAGAGAAAATTGGAAAGACTTAATGTTCTACCCAAAGAGCCTGAGCATTCACATAAAGAGATGGTCTGAATTTTTGAATTAAGTCTAATTGAATGAGACAAAGTTAGGGTTTTTCCCAGTTCCCTGTGGATGTGCAGATAAGTTGTAGAGAAATAAAGAAGCTGCATTTTTTTTTTTTCCCATCTAAGTGAAGAGTGAGTGAATTTGTGACCCCACTACAAATATTTGACTTCCCAACAAGCCAGTTATGGCCAGCAATTCTATTCACAAGCTTTAGCAGAGGGGGAGTGGGCGTGGTGTGGCAGGACCCTAGACTGCTCTATTGAGCTGGTAGCTGTTTATGCCAGCATCACGGCAGAATTGTGCACTGAACCCATAGATGCCCTTTGTTCAAAGGCACTCGCAACATCTAGTGGGAAGGGCATTTCTAGCTTGTCTGGAAGGCAGTTTTTCTTATCACCTCCTGGATGTGGAGGAAGTTGTAGACACTGCAGCCTCCTGCTCCAAGAGCTTTGAGATCAGTGGAAGGGAGGCAGCCTGGCAGACTGTGGTGTCATTTTGTGCAGTGTGCCAGTCATCTCTTGTGCTTAATGAATCAAGTCTACTTAGACAAAATCCTAAATATATGTATCTGGATCTAATATCCCATCGGTCCCTAGTCCATACAGTCCTTTGTGGGCTATACCACCACCTGCAGGCCAACAATGAAAAATATATATCCAAGAAAATGAAGGAGGAATTCCTGGACTGTATGCTGTCCGCCAAGATAGCTGCATTATACTTCAAGTATTCACGATCCTAGAGTGAGATCCCACTCTAGGATCAAAGATATTTAGCAATTTCTGAAACTCTTTAGACAATATTGCACATTTTTTTCTTCTTGGCTGCTATAATAACAGACATTCTCCAAAGGGAAGGAGGTTTTATTTGTTTTTTCTTTTTTGGTTTTCAGAGGCAGATGCAGCCCTACAACAAACCTTGCTTAATTTCTCCAAGCTGCTCCTTACCTACCTGTCCTGGCCTATTCCTGCACAAATGTCTCTAATCATTGAGATGAGAAACATTAGATCCCAGACAGACCCAGCTCTGATGACTCCATTCTCCAGAAAACTGGCTTTTGAAAAAATTCAATTGCTTGCCCTGTTTGGAAATAAGATTCACCTGCCATAGAGGCTGCAGTGGCTAAATAAAGAAGAATGTAGAAACTCAGTGTGTACCAGAGTTGACTTCTTTAAGCACTTTGAGTTTGCCATTTCATACACAATCCTGGCAGCCTCAGAACCATCAGGGGAGATGTAGCACCAATCTTGGAAATCATCTAGATGGAAATGCTGATGACACTCACTCCTGGTGATAACTAATAGGGGTAATCAGGCATAGGCAGGGGCCCACACAATTAGATATTTATGAGGTCTAGGTGTAAGAGGAATAAAGGGATCAAGAATGAGTCTTAAATTTATGAATGATAATGCCAATAGCTGCAGTGGAGGAAAGAGTGGGAGAAACAGGTTTGGGAGATAAGATCAAGTTCTTTTTTTGGAAAATTTCAATTTGAAATGCTTGTTGGACATCTAAGTGGAGATGTCAGGTAGGTAGCAGGATATGTAAGTCTGGGACTGAGTGGAAATGTCAGGGCTGGAGAATACAGGTTTGGGAGCTATTGACAGGGAGATAGATATTAAAGTATGGGACTGGATGAGATCTCCTAGGGAGTGAGTGCATTCAAAGGAGATAAGAGGTTTGAACAAATTTAAAAATTGGAAATAGGAGGAAGGAGCCAGCAGATTGAGAAGAAGCCAAGCAGGAGTGGAGAAGGAAAACCGAGAAGGTGTGTTTACCTAGAAGCCAAAGAGTCAACTGAGTCAAATGCTGCTGAGAGGCCAAGGAAGAGAAGTACTGGGAATTATTCTGAGGAGTTGGAAAGATCATTGGTGATCCTGAGAAGAATGGCCTCAGTGGAGTTTTAGGGAAGAAACACGATTAGAGAGGACTGAAAAAAGACTATGAAGTGAAGAAGTGGAGACCTTGAGTACTGATTACTTGGTTTGGGAATTGTGCTGTAAGGGGTCCTGAGACTCATGAGGTGATAGTTGGATGGAGGGCATGGATTCTATGGAGGACAGATTTAAGGAAGGAGAAATTATAAAATGCTTATATGCTGATGGAAATATGGAGATGCTGGGCAGAGTGGATGATGGAAAGAGCAAAGCCTTTGAATAGAGGAGAGGAGGGGACCCAGTACTTAAATGGCAGGATTGGTGTTAGACTCCAGAACAGTTCTTTTGTCATAAAGTAAGTGATGGCAACAAATTAGTAAAAGTGATCATGAGAAATTGTCATAGTTCTTTTCTGGTTGCTTCTACTTTTTCAGTGAAAGTAGAGGTGAGGTCTGTTTTCCCCAGCCCCTGTTGGCTTGCCTCGCTGAAACTCTGCCCTTGACCCAGAGCCCCAACAATTTACCCTGATAATTGACTTAGAAGAACCCAAGAACCCTGTGAAAAAGTTCTGAATTTCCAGCAGTGTCACAGCCAGCTCTGGTACTTTGCCCATTAGAAGGATGCCAACTAGAGAAGCAAACATACGAAATGCCCCCACTCTACCTCAGAACCCACCTGAGCATGTTAAGGCTTTTCAGCCACCTAAACCATACAACACAGTTCAGTGGAGGGGAAAAACGGAGGTATAGCCAGGCCTAGCTGGAGCCTCTACCCACGTGAGGCTGAGGCTGTTGGCACTCTGTGAAAAAAATCAAGAAAACTACCTTAAAAATGTTTAGCTTCTACCTCTATACTCTGTCTCTGACCTGCTTGCTCTTGTCTGGTTTTCCCAGATTGTCCTCGTATTTGGTAACTCTCTCCCTGACCAACGTTTTGGAAGAGATGGCCCTTCTTCCCTGCCTGCATGGTTTTTAATTCAGCCTCTCCCTACATCACTTCCTTTTGAATCTCCACCTCCACAGCTGCAGAAAGCCTCAGACATGACAGCACGTCCCAAACTCCCAGGCACCACATCTGGGCCTTTGCTTCTCAGGGAGGAAGTCCTCACGCAAATGAGGTAAAAGGTAAAATGGTGTTGAAAAGGAAAAAATAATGTAATAAGGTGTTATTGATTAATCAAAGCCACAGAAGCAGGGCTTTGTGAGACAGGCTTTGCCATCCACACATCTCTGGCTCTGAAAAACCATGGCTTCTAAAGGAAAAAACCCCTTGGGAAAATGAGTGAAAGCACAAATGATTTAGGGTTTAGAGAAGATGAGGAGAAAGGAAGTTGCTTTCCCATGGAAGACTTCCTCTACAACCAACAAACACACGTTTTTGGTTACTATGCATAGTAACTGCATTTATTTTAGTTGACAGATGAATAAAGAACAAACTTGAATATCTTTTTGTTCTAGTAAGAATTTTGCAGGAAAACAAAGAGTTATATTAATATAAAAACAAAATGTATAATTATACATAAATATCTTCATTTGATAAATTTTTGGTAAAACTTTCTTCAACTGAACGTTTGTTGAGAGGTGTTTGGGTCTCATATTTTAATCAAAGTATCTAAGTAAAGGTAATTCTACCTAAATAGGACCCAGGGTGAATATTTATTTCCCCCTATAACTTGTAACTTAATGAACAAGGCTGAGTTTTTAAACAGGCCATATAGCAACAGCCAGACACCTAGTTTGTCATGTGTCATGAGTCCAAATGATTTTGGAACTACTTTCAGAGCTGTTTGTTTGTTTGTTTGTTTGTTTTTACAAATAGAGTGACCAAACACCCTGGTTTGCCCACGACTGATGGGTTCCCCAGAACATGGGAATTTTGGTTTTTAAAACCAGGACACCCTTGGGCAAACCTTCCTGATCTATCTGGAATTGAGGGAAACTTTCAGCCCTAAAACTGGGAAATTTCCAGGCAAACTGGGTCAAGTTGGTCACCCTGTTTTCAAATAACACAGGAACCACCAGCTCATTGCTTTATAGTCATAACAACATTATGCAGTTTGATCCCTTCCTTATTTTTAAGACTTGGCCCTAATGCCTTTTGGCTGTTTCAAAGGATCAAATTTATCTTCCCTGAAACAAATATCTGGCAACACTTAGAATAGTTTGAGTTTGGGAGGCAGTTAAAAATTGTTTCCCTCCCTCTCTCTCTCCCTCCCTTCCTTCCTTTCCATTCTTTCCTTTTCACATCTGTGTCCCTGTATGTAGTACTAGTGGAGGACACCTCAGGGAAAGGGGGCTTCTTACAGACACTCGTCAGTAAATCAGCCAAGAGACATTAGAATCATTATCTCTTAAAAGGTCATTTTGTCCCACCTCCCACCCAGTTTTTGGAATCCATCGAATCACAACTGTAGCTCAGTACATTTTCCTTTCCCCTTACTTTTGGCTGCTTTACACATTTCATGGTAATCACTAATTCATCACATGGAACTGAATAAGAACCATTTAATATGATTATCTTCTCCATTAAAGCTGTCATCATAATTAGAGCTGCAGTGAACTGTTTGCCAGGAATTATAACTTCTGCCAAGAAAAACTTGGGTGTCATTTTAGAAAAATTCTTAGGTGGAGGAGGAGGAGATCAGGACCATCTGTGTGGGGATCCAAAGCTGAATAACGATAAGTACAGCCCCTTTCCTCTGCTATCTGCCAAACTCTGGCCAACCTTCCAACTGGACCTTGCCAAGGACTTTAGAATGAACGAGGTTTCAAGGTGGTCCAAGGAGTACCCACTCTCAGATTAAGAGAGCCTTTGGAGAAATCATCCTTTAAGGAAGAGAAAAAGGCAGCAGCAAATAAAAATTAGGCCTCCATGCATAAGGCTTCCGAAAAGTTCTTCCAAATGGTTTTGTTTGCCACCCCACTGTTGCCAGGGCAACCACCTAAGCCAGGCCAGAAGTAGAAGGAGACATGAGGCTAGAATGGGACCACCCACTGCAATTCTCATTTTATCCTGATGGCAAGAACCTTTACACCGACTCAAAGTGTTTTCAGGCCTCTTGCTGTGAATCACTGGAATAACATTTTGCCCTGATGGAAGTGTGTCACAGGCTGCTGCTCCACATCCCCCCATACCGAGGTGTTTTAAATGGAACCAAACACCCCAGAGGAGTTTTCTCTGCACAATTAGCATAGCTTTGTCACACATTTTTAGATTACATACTGTAAATTATAGATAAAAAACCATTATGCTAATTTCCTCCTACAAGTCTTTTAGTTATTTTTAGGAAATGGTGTCTTTGGAATTTAGCTTCTCAGGTAAATGTTTAAAAGGAGGAGAAAAATAAAACCAAAGCAAAAGGATGCTCAAGACTCAGACTACACAGCCTGACTTGGTAGTGAGCATAATTGGCGTCCATCTCAGAGTTTAGCAGCAGATAGAGGAGGAAGCCTCGGTCTGGGCATCATCAGACTTGGCTATGCATTCTGGTTCTGGGACTTTTTAGATATGTGACTTTGAGGGAATTTGTTTCACTTGCCTAAGCTTCAGTTTCCTCATCTGGGAAATGAGAGTGTCCAACGTGATTGCGAAGGTACCTCCCACTTCTTGCACTCTATGACACTCGGTGCTAAAATAAGTAGAATGCCCATAAAGCACTTTGAGCAGGTTCTTTATTTTAAAAGAACAAATAAACTTGACCTCTGAGCATTAAGCAATTCAGTCTCACTAAAACTCTTCAACCTATATTCTTTCTGATCTCTTTCTGCAACTGGGGTGGTTGCTGTTTTCACCTGGCGTGCTGGGTAGCCCCCTGTTCCCCTTATCCACCCTGGTCCTGTAAGGACCACAGCTCAGGCTCCCTTATCCTCTGGCTTCCAGTTGGGTTCAACAAATGGGCAGAAGATTGAAGGCGAGGTTATTCTCTCCCTGCCCCTGCCTCTGAGGCTGCTGTGGGCTGGCCGCATTTTCTGAGCAAAGTTCCTAGCTCCTGTAAGTCATCCTCTCGAAAAATCTCTCTGTCCCCAGGTTTCCATTATGGCTCCCTCCTCTTGCTGCATCAGGCCTAGGGGCAATGTATCACCCCTGTGGTTCTGTAGATCCTGTTTATATTTTTGAAATAGTCTTTATTCAAGTCTTCCCAAATTATCCAGTTTAAATGAGCCATCTGTTTCCTGCCAGTACCCAGACTGATATACTCAGTTTCTTGAGATACAAGCATGACAAGACTGGAAAGGCCATGGCAGTTATTATTGAATTATATAAATTTACTTTGCATACATGCTTTTTTTCTCTCTCAAATGGGACTCTGAGAAAAGATGAGAATCTTGATGTACTATTGCTTGGTCACATAGTACTTGACCTCTATCCATGCTTGTAGCACAGAAGATTCAAAAATAAGTAACAGAAAACATTCAGTAATTTAAGCAGAAAGGGACTAGCCACGGGAATCAAAGGCTCACAGAAGGGGTGGAGGAGAGGGCGCTGGTCTGTGCCACCAGGAGCGGCTCCTACAACTCCACCACAGAGCTGACCTGCCTAGAGAGCTCTCTTCTGCAACAATCAGGAAGCCACTCTGCCAGCTGCCAACGCCAGGATCCTACCACCTTAGCACGTTCAGAAACCAGGAAGCTACAGCTATTAGTGTTCTAGTTACTGTAGTAAGGAAAGGCACATTTGAAGGAGGTTGGGATAAATTCTGAATAAGCCAATCTTTTCTATGTGCCACAGATTATTTTTGAAAGTATATTTCAAATGGCATACTAAAAACATGAACATTTGAGATTTAAAAAAACAACAACAACAGAATTCAAACCCCTCCTGTAGAATTTACTAGCTGAGTGACCATGGGCAGGGTGCACTTAATATTATGGAGCCTATTTTTCGTCTGTACAATGAGAATACTAAAGCTTATCTCACAACATTGTTATTCGTTCATTCATCCACCCATCTATGTATCAGTTTTTGCTGATTGTTACAATAGTATCAGAATTTTTGGTTGAAAGTACAGAAACCTAATTGGTTGATTAACAGAAAAAAGGTTTGTTAAAAGGATATGTGGTAGGTCACAGAATTGTTGGCAGGACTAGCGATCCAGGCTGAAAGCTGAACTTCCACGATGCCATCTCTACTAGCTTGATGAGGAAACTCTTGCTGCCACCACCACTGTCACCTCCTAGCAGTCGGTGTTGCATTTTGCACTGCCAGCAGGAACTTCACTCTACTGACGCTGGTGCTGCTAACAGGTGCTCTGTTACCAGGACCTCAACAACGTCACCTCTGAAAGCCAACAGTAGTGCTGCCACTCTCACTGGCAAAAAATGGATTCTGCATGACACATCTTTCTCCTATTGCTCTCTTCTCAAAGGGAGTCTCATAGGGGTGTCTAATTGGTGAGGGCTGGGTCACTTGACTGTGCCCAGTGCAAGAGGGGCGAGGGCAGCATGATTTCTGACTTCTAACTTGGGGCAGCAGGAAATTCCCTAACTAAAGGAAGAGTGTTCACAGGGTGCTGGGCTCCAGACAAATGTCCACTACACCTGCTAAGCAAAAGGAACATTTATTGGCTCTCACTCTGTCTTTCTCTCTCATTCTCTCTCTTGCTCGCCCACTTACTTTTGGTCTCTCTCATGCTCTGCTTTTCTCTGCCCAAGTCTCATTCTCAGTCTCTCCTTTGACAGAACTGCATTCTATCTGCCAAGCAGTCCTTTCGTAAAGAGTGTTTCTCTCCTAATAATTCCAGAAAAAATATGACTGACTGTTGATCGGACTTGGATCACATGGCTTTCCTAGATCAATCATTGAGCTAGGTGGATGGAATAAATTAACACACCAGTCTGAGTTATATGCCAACCTGTCAATCTAGAGAGGTGTAGGTGCAGCCCTTCTAGAGTTATTTGTCTCAAGAATGGGGGAAGAGAAAGGTCATACAGAGGAGAACTGGGGTGCTGGGTGCGCAGAAACAACCCACTATTATCTTTTTGACTGTTCAATATCCATACGCACTCTTCTCATGCATACAGTAACAAAAGTGCACCCACACACAATAGTGGAACTCTTCCACATACACCCAAACACTTTCTCCCTCCCCAGGCCTAGGCCAGTTACTGTATACAGCTCTGGGGCCTCTTGGCAATGTGTGCTGCTCTCAGATAGGTCCAGAGCAGCTCCTTGTGAATTGGCAACCTATAGCTAAATGATGAATCTGACAACCTGCAAAAGAACTACAATGGTAGAAGGAGATCAGCATAGCTTAATTAAAGGGAAAAATCCCATGTGGCAAAGAGAAGAGGGAGAAACAGCTTAGAATGATTACTGATCCACAGCATTTATCATGTCATGCTATCATGCTTCCCAGGAATAGAAAGTATTACTTGCCCCATTGATGGAGTTAATTCCTTGGTCAGCCAAAATAGCCGATCGGTTCTCTCCTCCAGGAGCAGCTGTAATGTTTGGCATCCACTGTAGTCATAGATGAGAACAGTGGGTCGGATTCACTTCCGGAGTCCAATTTTGGAGCCTATTTTCTATGGAAAGAGCTCAGGGATATGACAGTTTGAAACTTTTGGTGGACCCCAGAAAAGATCTTGTTCTTGGAGCTAATCTACTCCTGTGGGTGTGGGACCCTTTGATTGGATTGGATTCATTTGGAGGCCTTTGACTGGATTGCTGCAGTGAGGTGTGACCCAGGGTGGGTCCTCTTGCTGGAGTCCTTTATAAATGGAGGACTGAAAGGAGAGACACACAGTAAAAAGCAGCAGAGACAGAGAATCCCCGAGAGGCTGAGAGAGAGGTCCTGGAGGCCAGAGGCTGAATCAGTGGAGCACAAAGGCACAGAAAGAGGCCCCCAAGAGGATGAGAGAGAGAGACCTGGAGGAGAGAGGAGAGACGAGTCCTGTGTCATCACCCACAGGTGAGCTTGGGAAGAAGAAAGCCTGAGAGGAAGGCAGAGCCACCATTGTGCCTTACCACATGGCAGAAGTCCAGAATCGCCACCAGGCGACCTTCAGTGAGACAGCATCTCGGCTGATTTGGACATTTTCACAGCCTCAGAATTGTAAGCTTTTAACCTAATAAATTCCCATTATAAAAGCCAACCCCCCCCAAAAAAAGCCAACCCATTTCTGGTATATTGCATTGGAAGCCTTTAGCAAACTAAAACAAGGGTTCTGGACATTGTCTTCGTTTGATCAATGTTTTTCTAGGAATATACTATCTTTAGAAACCTAGTAGGCTCTTCACCCACATCCCACATTAAAAAATGTCCTGTCTCTTAGCAACAGGCCTTAGAGCTTTGCTTTTTGCTACAGCCATCATTCACAAGGCCTTTATTTTGTACATTTGATGGGGGCAATGGCAAACAATAGCTTGAGCTGGAAGAGACAACCAGTCTGGGCTCCCCCTCTTCCCATGTATTTCAGTGGCTGGACTCTCAAGTGGCGGAAGGGTGTGAAGCCTTTATCAGACAAGGAAGCCCCAGAAGGAGGTGCTTGGTAGGGATTTTCCCAGGTCTCCTCTTTGGTTTTCCAGCATCCTTGACTATGCTCCCATTAACTCAGTCTTAGGGGAGATAATTCAGCTTTTCCAAATGAGCAAAGCTCAAGATCATTTGACTGCCAGCTGTCTTTGATCACAGGCCACAAGGAGTAAGGGCTTGCTTCCCTTGGCAGGTTCTATTCTCTTTATTTTCAAATGAGGCATTTTAAGTAACCTATTTCAGGCTGAAAAAAGTAGCCAACCTGATCTTACTTTCTGACATTTTTCTCCTGACTCTCCCAAATCTCCTTTCTGGGTAGACAAATTGCCCAAGTCTCCGGATACAACATGCTTATGAAGATAGCCATCTTCCCAGCCCCAGGGAAGGGGAATTCCACACTGTCTCCTGCCTCACCAGGATTCTGACAGCTTCATATCGTCATTCCAACGGTCAGTTTTAACAACTACTTCCAGGAACTAATTTCTATTTCAGTCTATTCCTATTTCTTCACAAGCAACAGAAACTCGCTCTATCTTATGCAAACAAGGAATGTGCTCAAGGATGTGGCTTAGCATGAAGAGTCAAAAGAAAAGCTGAGCACTAAGCATCCAGATAGCAGGAATTGTCAGTCTTTTTGTGGCACTGTTATCAGGATACGTGATCTCAACCATTTTCTATCCCTATGTTACCTTACTTGAAACTTAATTTTGGAAGGCAGTCTGATTGTCATTTTTGGGTCATGCATCTAATCTTACTCAGGGGAGGACAGGGTATTTTGAATGATTGTCTCACCAAGACTGGCAGGAGGATTGTCTCAAGGTGTTCTCACCAAAAAAAAGACAGAGTGAATGCCAGGCAGGCAAAATCTAAAGATGTTCACTATTTGTTCATTATGTGCTAAGCACTGTGTTAGTTTCTCTGGATCCAAAGATAAATGATGATGGAGAACATTCATTAATCATTTGCTAGGTGTTCAGGCACTTGCAGTGTTTAATGTCAGATACTATTTACAAAAAATTCTGTGTACTTACCTGACAGGGGAGATACCATGATCACGAAGGTGGTTTTCCCAGCGCGAGGCTTATCCATTGCACTCCATATATGCTGACCCCTGCGTTTTCCCCAAATGTGGGAAACTCGACTGCATAATTTGTGGTAGTGGGGGACTGCGTTCACCTTCTCCCCTATAAAAAATATTCTGTAATGTAGGTACTCATGTCTTAGGTGGTGTTCCTCCTTGGAAGCGGAGCTTGGGATGGGATTCTTATGCAAGAGATTTATTGAGGGAGTACCCTCAGTTTCTCCTATATTTTCCAAAATTAGCCACAGCATTATTTATGATCTCATGTACTCTTCTAGAAAATTTCCATTTCCCCATTAGGAGTTGGAGACTTTGAACCTGGGTGGGGCTTGTGACTTATAAGACATGACTTACAGAATAAGGCAGAAGTGACACTGTGTGACCTCTGAGAAAGACTAGCTCACAAAACGCAATTCAGCTGTCATCTGGCTTTCTCACTTGGGATGCTCTTCTTTAGAACCCAGCCACCATGTCAAGAGGAAGCCCAAACTAACCCGTGATGAAAGACCTCATGGAGAGTGACCATCAGACATGTGAGGATGAGACTTCAGATGATTCTGGCCCCCAGACTTCAAATCATCCATCTGAGGCCCCAAATATTATGAAGGAAAGAAGAGCTCCTCACTCAAAGTTCCTGACCCACAAATACCTGAGCACAATAAATGGTTGCTTAAAGCCACTAAGATTTGGGGTAATTTATTTTACAGCCATAGCAACTGGAACAGGTTTTGGTATCTTAGAAGTGGAGCATTGCTGTAACAAAACCCCAAAAAATATGGCCATGGCTTTGGGACTAGCAGTAGGTGGAAGTTGGAAGAGACTGGTGGAACAAGTCTGATGTTCCTCAAGAGGGTTCTCAGAGAGGGCTTCAAGGAAAGTAAAGAAAATGTTACAGGAAACTGGAGAAAAGGGAATCTTTGTTATGTGGTGGCAAAAAGTTTAGCAACACTGTGATAGAGTTTGTCTAAAGGGAAAGGAGAAAATATACCTAATGAGCTGGATGATCTAGAATGTTGATGGTGCCACCTGGCTTCTTGTTGCTTTTAATAAAATGTGAGAGGAAAGAAATAACCTAATGAAAGGACTGCTAAATATAGAAGGTCCAGGATTTTCTGGATTTGAAAGTAAAACTATTTATCATTTCCAGGCTTTCAAAGATTGTCAATTGCAGTAAGCTTCCCAGCAAAGATCAAATCCAGGAAAGAACTATTTGATATATTGTTATGACTTCAGAAAATGGTAAAGTGGTTCCTCAGAGAACAATTCAATCAGATAAAAGATCCTAGAGGATCCTAGGCGATCTTAAGGACGTTTCCCACAGATCATCTCTATTTTAAAAAGGCTTCTAAGAATCTTAAAGGTTAGGAAGCAGATGTAGCCCAAGCGGTTGAACACCTGCTTCCCACGTATGTGGTCCTAGGTTTGATCCCCAGTACCTCCTAAAAAAAAAACAAAACGAATCTTAAAGCTGTTATCCCTTAGTAGCCTAATAGGAAGGTGAAGATAGAGAAGGATTTATCTGGAAGAGACCTTTGGATATGGTTTTTGTTTAATGGTGTGGATTATAAATTGATTCACAAGAAACCGACCAAGGTTTTAAAAGACTTATGTGAACTTGGACTTAGATAGAAATACCATAAAATGAAAAAAGATCTTTGGACTCTATGGGCAGAAATAAACTGCAAAATGTATTCAGCTACCAAAGTTGGCTATCTTTTATGGAAAAGAAGGATAACTTGGAGAGTAAAACCAAGATCCCAGAGGGTAGAGCCAAGAGTCATGATGAATCATTTCCAGGCAGTCGGACTGATCCCCTAATTAAGGAACTGACAACGTGTACCCAGCTGAATTTCAGAATTGCTATGGACTAGTGACTCCTGTGTGCTTCTTTTTTTCCCCTTTTTGAATGGAAGTGTTAATAGCAGTTATCTAATGCTTTTTCCATCACTTTATGGTGGGAAAATATTAGAGAGATATTTTGTCTCTTTAGTTCATAGATCCACAGATCAAAAAGAACTGTCTTAGGGAGATAAATTTGAGGATCCACACCTGAGTAAACTCATCTGCACCTAGAACTAATCTAAGTGACAAGCACCCACATAGTGCCTAACACATAGAAGGTGCTCAGAAAATATTGATAAATGATTGCATAAAAAAGAACATATTATCTATAATACTGGAGAGTAGACATTCTGGTTGGTTAAGACAATTATGGTATGGCATTAGATAGACCAATGGAATAGAACCGAAAGACCAGATATAAACCCTCACATTTATGGGCAATTTCTTTTTGACAAGGGTTCCAAGACAATTCCATGGGGAAAGAATAGTCTTTTCAACAAATGATATTGGGACAACTGGATATTCACATGCAAAAGAATGAAGTTGGAACTTTACCTCACTCTACATATAAAAATTAACTCAAAATGTATCAAAGACCTACAAGTAAGTGCTAACATTATAAAACTCTTCAAAGAAAACGTAGTTATAAATCTTTATGACCTTGGATTAGGCAATGATTTCTTAGATATGACACCAGAAGCACAAACAACCAAAGAAAACAATAAATGAAGTGGACTACAGCAAAAACTTTTTTAAAAATTATGCTACAAAGAGCACTATAAAGGAAGTGAAAAGACAGCTCACAGAATGGGAGAAAATATTTGCCACCACTGGCCCTCCTCCACAACACTTCCTCTACTCTCCATACTAAATCCCCCTCACCCTTAGCTATTACCTACTTGGTTGGGTGACTAATCTGATGGTATGAACAGACCTCTCATTCATAAGGGATCTGAGTCATACCTCTGGCTTTGATTACTATCCCATGAGGGTGACTAAATGTAAAGTAGATGGGTAATTTACCAAGCTCTTTTAAAGGCCATATATTGTAAGAGAAAATAGGGATCGGCGATCTATGGCCCATGGACCAAACCCAGCCTGCCATATGTTTTTGCAAATAAGATTTTTTGGAAAACAGCCACATTCATCCTTCGTTTGCATAGCTTCTATAGCTATTTTCATGCTATCACAGTAGAATTGAGTAGCTGAGACAGACTCTATTGCCTGCAAAGCCTGAAGTATTACTATCTGGCCCTTTATAGAAAAAGTTTGTTGACCCCTGCTTTAAGGTAATCCTTATTAATAGGAAGTGGGCTGTTAAAAGAGCAAATCCCTCAGAAAAGATATCATCTTCAATGCTCCCTTTTCCTTGGCTCTACGGCTCTTTTTAATTCTACCCTTTGAGAGTCATTTTGGCCTTCAAAGGATTCATAATCTGTTGGGAAAATAATTGGGCCAAACCTAATTGTTCTCCTCCACTATCCACTATTCACTTTTCTCTCTGTAAGAGAACCCTTGAATTTTAGCTAAACAAAAAAAATTTTTTTAATTTTATATGTGGCTGTGAAGAATAAGGATTACATTCCCCAACTTCCCTTACACATGAGTAAGTTATTGTTAACAGAGTATACCTATGGTGAGGTTATGTCCTTTTTGTTATACTTTTTCCTTCCTGCTGATTGGAATACAGATGCCATGGCTGGCTATCCAGCAGCCATTCTGGACCATGTCTATAGGGCCATAACCTAGGGTTGGTAAAGAAGAAAGATAGAAGGAGCCTGGGTCAAAGCTATGTTTTACTTGAAAGAATAAACTCTTGAGTGTCAATTCCTCTGTCATATTGGATTTTTGATTCCATGCAACAAAACCTAATTCTTAAGACATAATTTCACAGATAGTAGAACATGGCTCTCTGAGAGCATGCCTTCATCATGGCTCTATCTCCAGCATCTAGAATGATGTGTGGTGCATCAATAAATATTTATTGTTAAAGGAATGAATGAAGAAAACATTATGATAGGGAATAATGAAGAACCAACGTGAATGATGGAGACCAGAGTTTCCCATATTTGCAGAATGCCTTTTAAGAATTCAGATTCCTTAGAGTCTTTGAATTACTGAATGAGAATCTTGGGAGTGGAAGAAAAGTGTGTGTGTGTGTGGGGGGGGGGCGATTTGGAAGATGTATTTTTAAATGCTTTCCAGGTGATTTAGATATAGACAATGTAATCCTTGGATTGGTATTTGGGAGGCACTGATCCCACACATTAAATCTGCCAGTCTAGGGCTACAGAAAAAAGAGAATTGTAATGTTATAAGGTGTGAGTTCAGTGTGTTGTTGAAAACTGAGGAGAACTTGCAGGCAAAAATGAGAAAAAAGGACATTTTAGGTTGAAGAAAAAAATAATTTTAGATATATAAGCATTATGATTTTATTTTTCTAAGTGCTCCTAATTACAAAATCACAATTCACTCAAAGCCTAAAGAGATCCATGGAATATTTTTTTATCCAACCATTATTAGGAGAAAAAAAAAGCCAAACTAACTATTGTTCCACTAAGTATACTATAAAGTTTGTTATATTTATGAAACTCCCATTAAAGTAAAAATATTGTCAATTTGACCTTCACATATACTACTGTTGTTTCTTTACTGTGAGGATGGAATAAGAGAAAGCAAAAAATTGGTGTAGAAATATGACCTTTCAATACTGAAATTCATCTGAAATGGTTTTTAGCTATGATGAAGGGCTCTGCAATTTGTAGTATAACAAAATCATTCCAACTGAAAGAAAGTATTTATGTTGAGATTTGATCCAACACTGAAATGGAATTGCAAGTATTTTAACAGTTTCTTTGTTGCAGCTGTAGACTGGAGGAAGAATTTTGCCAGAAATCCTGAAGGAAGTAAGACAAGGAAGGAAAGGAAGCCAATAAAGTATTCATTATTGAGCAAGTAACTGTTACTTCAGTCTCACTGGGGAACTCTAGGACACTGTAGAATATTCCTTAGAGTTGTGCCTGTTAAGAGGCAAGGAAGTTGAATATTTGTCCTCCAACTCTCATTTGTCATTGGCCAAGAGCTGATCCCAGAATCATTAACTTATATGCATACCCAACCTGTCCTGTGTTCAAGAAAGGCCCCAGGTGGAAAGTTGCAGGAACTTATATCAGGATGCTGTCAGCATAAACTGTATCAGTGAGTATGGGAGAGTATATAGGCAGGGAACCAATAGCATCTGTATTAGTCAGCCAAAGGGGTGCTGATGCAAAATACCAGAAATTGGTTGGTTTTCATAAAGGGTATTTATTTGGGGTAGAAGCTTACAGTTATCAGTCCATAAAGCATAAGTTACTTCTGTCACCAAAGTTTGTTGCCACGTGTTGGAGCAAGATGGCTGCCGACATCTGCCAGGGTTCAGGCTTGCTGGGTTCCTCTCTTCCCGGGACTTGCCTCTTTTCAGGCTCAGGCTTATGTCTCTCCACAAGGCCAGCTGTAGACTATCAAGCAAACAGCTCATCTCTTTTCCTGGAGCCTTCTCTCCTTCTTCACGACCAAGGTCCTCCATGTGCTTACTTCCCTGGGCTCCAGCGTTAAAACTCAGCTTCAGAACTCCAACATCAAAAAACTCCAACTCTGTCCTTTGCCATGTCTTTTATCTTTGAGACCCCACCCACCAAGGGGCAGGGCTCAATGCCCTACTGACGTGGCCCAATCAAAGCCCTAATCGTAATTTAATCATGCCCAGAGGAATAGACCAGTTTACAAACATAATCCAATATGTATTTTTGGAATTCATAACTATATCAAACTGCATCATAATAGGAAGAACCTTATTCTGTTCAAACTATAGGTTGTAGTCTTCCAGGCAGTGTCTAATTAACTTTGGCTCTGGTAAGGATTGTAGTTATGCAATATTAAACAGAGTCTGATAGGTTGCTTTTTCTGGGAGGGCTGTGAGCATGGCAGAAACTGTCGATTAACATGTCTAGCACAAGAGATTAAAAAATATGAGAATACTTACAGTGGAAGATCATTTATCTGGGAGCCTAAATACCATAAGCGTGCAAGCAACAGAACTGTTATAAAAGAACTACCTCATTGATAATGCATGTGTTCTGATAATTCTTGGTTATTTGTAAGGTTTGGTGTACAAAACTGTTTTAAAGCCTGGTATTGCTTTGTTAAGCAAATATGTATTATTGAAGTCCTTATCCATATAATGGAAAGAACAAAGCAAAAAAAAATTGCATGCATTTTCCTTCCTTCAGGATTTAGTCCAACAGTTGGGGGGTGGCTGTAATGGGAGGGTGGTGGTGGTCAGTGATGGTGGTGGCCTGGCATGCAGTGTTGGAACCTGAGCAGCATGAGGAGGGCATCCATGTGGGGAGGTGGTAGTGGCCTCCAGGAACAAGGTCTCAGACCACAAAAGGGGTGAGGAAGGTATTCACATGGAGGATAGCAGCAGCAATGAGAAGTTAATTACCTGTAGAGTGATTGTTGAAGAAGGTATTTACAAATGTGTAAATTGAGAAAAGTAGAGTGAATGCTGTGTTTTTTATTGGCAGTATAGATTTCAATGTATACAGACAGAAAAATAAATACAGTTGTAAATGTATGCAAACACACACATATGTACATCGATACATTCCCTAGCTCTGTCCACTGTGAGGGCCTGGAAACATCAGTATCCCAAGAGCAGTGAGCACACTGAGCATCTGGATCTTGGTTTCTAAATACCATTCTTCATTAAAAGGAGCCAAGGCTCCTTAGAGCAAAAGCTGATTTCAACATTGGGTCAAGGAAAGTACAAGATGAGCCTGGAACATCTTGTTGTGTCAGGAAGCAAGAAAGTGTTCAAAGAATGAGGAGAATGTTAAAAGAACAGAAAAGCCAGCTTGCAGAGACTTCCATTGGCTAACTGGGAGAATTTGGTCATCAAAATAAATAATGGATCTGAAGGAGCTGCTTTGGGGATCTGCAGACCAGGAGAGTGCTGCGCATCATCCAGGAGGGAGAGGGATGGAGAGACAAAGAGGCCAAATGAAAACCATGAGTTACTTGCCCCTGTGGCTGGGAATGGCACATGTACCCCACCCTCAAAGTGAATAGCCTCAGCAAAACCACTGGCTTGCTGCAGTCAATTGATTGGGGAAAGAAAGTCCTCTTCTCTGGGAGAAAAAGGGGTCTGGTGGAGGGCAGAGAGTGGTTTCTCTTCAGTGAGTTTGGCCAGCTGAGCCCCCTTTGAATCTCACAAAAGATTCCAGACAACATTGAAGTAGCCCCAGGGAGAGGGGAGGTGGGATCTTATCAGGCAAGCTGTCACAGCCAACTGCCCTGGGAAAGAGAGGAACTAGGTCAGCTTGGGGGGCAGACAGACAGGCACCTAACCAGCCTGGGAGTGAAAGGAGACAGGAGAGATAGCCGGCAAAGTGTTAGAAGCCCAACTCACCTGAGGGAAAAGAGGATGGGGAGAGCCAGATAAGCTTTCAGAAGCCTACCTAACCTGTGGAGTGGATGTAGCTCAGTGAGTATATGCCTCACATATACTAGGTCCCTGATTCTATTCCTGGTACCTCCTAAGAGAAAGAATCAAGAAAGTGATCCAGCAGGTTGTCAGACACCCAGATGGCACCTTGTGATAAGGAACTTAGAGATTGAGATTTTTTTGTTTTAGGTTTTTTTTTATCTGTTATTTTATATTCTTAATTAAATTTTTTTTATTCTTTATTTTATTCTCTAAAACCAGGTACCTTACCTGTGGAGGGCAGGCTGTAGGGTGATTGATGATCACTGGCCTAAGAGGGAAGCCTGTTTTACTTGGACTGTTTTTGTTTCTTGTTTTTATTTTTTTCCTTTTTTTCTTTTCCTTATTTTTTCTCCTTAGTTTCTCTATTTATTTTCTGTCTTTCATTTTTCCCTCTTCCATTGCTTTTCTTGCATTCCACCTTCTCTTGTTTGGTCTTCATTTTTTTCTTCTTCTTCTCTTCTCATCTTTCCAGTCTTTTCTTTTATTCTATTTTTCATTGTTTCATTTTTATTCCACCTTTCAAATTCTTATTCCTTTGTATTTTTAAAATGATTTTTCACTCATTACATATTTTTTTCTGGCTCTTTTCTGGTTCCTTTCTATCTTTTTAAAAAAATTACTATTTTTCTTTTTCTGTTCTCTCTCTCCTTTTCATAGTCTTAATATTTTTTCAAGGGAACAGACAACTACAAGGATATAGAATAAGTGGAACCAAGCATCAAAGAGGAAACTTAACACACACACACACACACACACACACACACACACACAAAAACACAAAATAAAACTCTAGAGTATAAAGAGAAGCTAACCATCTGAATAATCCCATCAAGACCTTGACATAGTTAAGGTGCTAAAAGAAAAAAAAGTGCTAGGCAAGAATTCTGTATCCAGCAAAACTGGCATTCAAAACTGAGGGAGGATTTAAAATATTAACAAATAAACAGAAATTAAGAGAGTTTGTCAACAAGAAACCTGCCCTTCAAGAAATACTAAAGGGAGTTCTGCAGATTGAAAGGAAAAAACAGGAGAAAGAGGGTTGGAGGAGAGTGTAGAAAGGAAGAGTATTAGTAAGAATAACTAAAAAGATAAAAAGAGAAATAAAAAGAAATATGACATATATAAACCTAAAGAAAAAATGGCTAATGTAAGTACTCTCTTGATAGCAATAACATTGAATATTAATGAATTAAACTCTCCAATCAAATGATACAGATTGGCAGAATGGATAAGGAAATCTGACCCAACTATATGCTATCTACAAGAAACTAACCTTAGACCCAGGGACGCAAGGAGATTGCAAGTGAATGGTTGGAAAATAATTTTACATGCAAACAATACCAAAAAATGGTGGGAGTAGCTATACTAATATTGGACAAAATAGACTTTAAATGCAAAACTTTTGTAAGAGACAAATAAGGACACTATATATTAATAAAAGAAGGAATCTATCAAGAATAAAGAACAGTCATAAACATTTATTCATCTAACCAGGGTGCCCCAAAATGCATAAT
>JAQZBX010010543.1:0-36504 GCA_029593785.1 Cabassous unicinctus | reverse complement strand
AGTCCCTGGCATGATTTTGATAACTTAAGCTGGGCAATCTTGAAGACTTAAGATAAGTTGGACCAAATATCAAAGAAAAGCTGTGGAAAAAACGTAGCAACAAGCAAGAGAGAGATTGGCCATCAGAGTAAATTCACCAATATGTCAGATGCCTAGACATCAGAATATATTACAAGTCAAAGTAAGAAACAGGAAAAGATTGCCCAGTCAAAGGAACAAACCAAATATCCTGAAAAATTTCAGTATTTGAGACAATTAATCAATGATATTCATATAACTCTGCTAAATCAATTTAAAGAATTGAAAGAAAATATGACTAAAGAGACAAAGGATATTAAGAGAATACTGGGTGAGCATAAAGAACAATTTGAAAGTCTGCAAAGAAAAGTAACTGACCTTATGGGAATGAAAGTTAAGATGGATGAGATTAAAAATACATTACAGGCATGAAGAGCAGATTTGAATTGCTTGAAGACAGAACTAGTGATTTTGAAGACAGAACATCTGAACTGACAGGAGAACAGAAAGAGAAGAGAATGGAAAAAATGGAACATGGTTTTAGGAAATTGAATGACAATGTGAGAAGCAAAAACATATGCATTTACAGTGTCCCAGAAGGAGAAGAGAATGAAAAAGGGGCCGAAAGAAGATTTGAGGAAATAATGACTGAAAACTTCCCTACCCTTATGAAAGACATAAATATAAATATCCAAGAAGGACAATGTACCCCAAACAGAATAAACATGAATAGACCTACCCCAAAACACCTGCTATTCAGAATGACAAATATCAGGGAAAAAAGAAGATTTTGAAAGCAGTAATAGAAGCATAAGTCTATACATAGAAGGGAAACTCAATAAAATTAAGTGCCAACCTCTCATCAGAAACCATGGAGGACAGAAGAAAGTGGTATGAGGTATTGAAAAAGAAAAACTGCCAGCCAAGAATTCTGTATCCAGCAAAGCTGCCTTTCAAAAATAAAGGGAAATTCAAAGTCTTCACAGACAACCAAAAACTGATTACTATGCCAGCAAAAGACGAGAATTACAAGTGATACTAAAAAGAGTGATACAGCCTGAAAGGAAATAACAAGGGTGAGATATTTGGAGGAGTGTAGAAATAAAGATTATTAGAAAGGGTAAATTAAAGGGTAAAATGATAGACTATAGTAAGATACAACAACAGAAAGCCTAAGATCAAAAAGGTATTACTTAAGTAATGCTTTTACTGTTATAACATTGAATGTTAATGGCTTGAACTCCTCAAACAAAAGACACAGACTGATAGAATGGATAAAAAGATATGAGCCATTTATATGTTGTCTACAAGAGACTCATCTCAGCACAAGGAAAAAACCAGGTTAAAAGTGGAAGTTTGGAAAAAGATATTCCACACAAATAGCAACAAAAAAAGAGTTGGAATAGCAATACTAATATCAGACAAAATAGATTTTAAATGTAAAACTGTCATTATATATTAACAAAAGGAACAATTCAACATGAAGACATAACTATTCTAATTATTTATACACCTAACATCAGTCCCCAGAGGTACATGAGGCACATACTGCAAAGCTGAAGGGAGAAGTAGATGTCTCTACAATAATAGTTGGAGACTTCAATACACCACTGTCAGTATTGGATAGAATATTTGGACAGAGAATAAATAAAGAAACAGAGAGCTGGAATAATATGATAAATGAACTAGACCTAAAAGATATCTCTAGAGCATTGCATTCCAAAACAGCAGGATGTACATTCTTTTCAAGCACTCATCAATCTTTCTCTAGGATAGACCATATGTTGGGTCACAAGAGAAGTCTCAATAAATTTCAAAAGGCTGAAATTATACAAAACACTTTCTCTGATATAAAGGAATGAAGCAGGAAAACAATAATGGATGGAAAAAAGTAAAATTCATGAGTATATGGAGATTAAACAACACATTCTTAAACAATCAATGGGTCGAAGAAGAAATTGCAAGAAAATAAGCAAATATCATGAGACGAATGAAAATGAGAACACAAAATATCGAAACCTATGGGATACCGCAAAGGCAGTACTGAGGGAACTTTATAGCTCTCAATGCTTATATTAAAATGAAGAAAGAGCTAAAATTGATGCTCTAACTGCACACCTGGAAGAACTAGACAAAGAACAGCAAACTAATCCCAAACCAAGCTGAAGGAAAGAAATAGTAAAGATCAGAGCAGAAATAAATGAAACCGAGAACAAATGAACAATAGCATATACACAACTAAAGTTGGTTCTCTGAGAAGATCAACAAAATTTACAAACCCTTCACTAGACAAAGAAAAAAAGAGAATACACAAATAAATAAAATCAGAAATGAGGGGGGACATTACCACTGAGTCAGTAGAAATAACAGAGATCATAAAAGGATTTTATGAACAATTGTATGCCAAAAAACTAGAAAATGTAAACAAGATAGACAAATTCCTAGAAACACATGAGCCACCTACACTAACTTTAGAAGAAATAGAAGACCTCAACAAAGCATTCACAAGTGAAGAAATTGAAACAATCATCAAAAACCTCCCAGAGATGAAAAGCCTGGGACAAAATGACTTCACAGGTGAATTCTAACAATCATTCAAAGATAAACTAAGACCGATCTTGCTCAAGTTCTTTCAAAAAATTGAACAAGAAAGAATGCTACCAAATTCATTCTATGAAGCCAACATCACCCTAATACCAAACCAGATAAAGATATTATGAAAAAAAAAAAAAAAGACCAATATTTCTAATAAATTAGATGCAAAAATCCTCAACAAAATACTTGGAAAACTGAATCCAAAAGCAAATTAAAAATATAATACACCACGATCAAGTGAGTTTTATCCCAGGTATGCAAAGGTGGTTCAACCCAAGAAAATCAATTGATAAAAAACTGCATTGATAAATTGAAGAACAGAAATCACATGTTCCTCCCAATTGATGTAGAAAAAATATTTGGCAAAATACAGCACACTTTCTTGATAAAAACCCTCCAAAATATAAGAATAGAAGGAAGCCTTCTCAATATGATAAAGTGCAGATATTAAAAACCTACAGCTAGCATTGTACTTAATGGTGAAATACTGAAAGTTTTCCCACTGAGCTCAGGAACAAGACAAGGATGCCCACTGTCACCATTATTATTCAATATTGTGCTAGAAGTCTAACTAGAACAATTAGGCTAGACAAAGAAATAAAAGACACCCAAATAGGAAAGGAAGAAGTGAAACTTTCACTGTTCACTGATGACATGATCCTATATCTGGAAAATCCTGAAAAATCCATAAAAAAGTCATTAGAATTAATAGACGAGTACAGTAAAGTGGCAAAATACAAGGTTAATATGCAAATATCAATAGCATTTATATACGTTATTGATGTGCAATCTGAGGAGGGAATCAGACTAAAACAATCAAATATTTAGGAATAAACTTAACCAAGGACATAAAAGACCTGTATTCAGAAAACTACAAAACATTGCTAACGTAACTGAAGACGACTTAAATAATGGAAGGACATTCCATGTTCATAGATTGTAAGACTAAATATCGTTAAGATGTCAGTCCTATCCAAACTGATTTACAGATACAACACAATCCCAATAAAAATCCTAACAGCTTCTTTTTGCAGAAACCAAAAAGCCCATAATCAAATTTATTTGGAATTTTACAAGGCCCTGAATAGTTGAAAATGTCTTAAAAAAGAAAAATGAAGTTGGAGGACTCTCACTTCCTGTCTTTAAAGCATATTACTTCACTACAGTGGTAAAAACAGCATAATACTGGCATGAGGACAGACAGATTGACCAATCTCAGAAACTCAGAAATAGAGAACTCAGAAATAGACCCTCACATCTATAGCTAAGTGATTTTTGACAATGCTGTTAAGCCCAGCCAACTGGGCCAGAGCAGTCTATTCAACAAATTGTGCTGGGAGAACTGGATAGCCATATCCAAAAGAAAGAAAGAAGACTCCTATCTCACACCTTATACAGAAATTAAGTCAAAATGGATGAAGGATTTAAATATAAAAACAACTACCATAAAACTCCTAGAAGAAAATGAAGGAAAACATCTTCAAGATCTCGTGGTAGGTGGTACTTCCTAAACCTTATGCCCAATGTACAAACGGCAAAAGAAAAAGCACATAAATGGCACCTCCTCATAATTCAACACTTTTGCACCTCAAAGGACTTTGTCAAAAGGGTGAAAAGGCAACTGACTCAATGGGAGAAAATATTTGGCAATTGCATACCTGATAAAAGTTTAATACCCATGAAATATAGGGAGGTCATACAACCCAACAATAAAAAAACAAAGTATTCAATTAAGAAATGAGCAAAAGACTTGAAAAGACAACTGTCCAAAGAAGAAATACAAATGGAGAAGAAACACATGAAAAATTGTTCTATATCACTAGCGATTAGGGAAATGCAAATCAAAATTACAGCGAGATATCATTTCACACCTATTTGACTGCTATTAAAAAGTTGAAAAACTGTATATGTGGGAGAGGATGTGGAGAGAGGAATGCTTATTCACTGTTGATTGGAATGTAGAATGCTACAGCCACTGTGCAGGACTGTTTGGCAGTTGCTATGGAAGTTGAATAGAGACTTGCCATGTGACCTGGCAATACCGTTGCTTGGTATATACCCAGAAAACTGAGAGCAGTGACACAAATAGACATCTGCACACCAATGTCCATAGCAGCATTATTCACAGCAGCCAAAAGTTGGAAACAACCCATGTGTCCATCAACTGATGAATGGGTAAACAAATGTGGTGTATACATAAGGTGGAATATTTTGTAGCAGTAAGAAGAAATGAAGTTGTGAAACATATTAAAATACCAATGAAACTGGCGGACATTATGCTGAGTGAAGCAAGCCAGAGACAAAAGGACAAATGCTGTATGATTGCCCTATTATGAACTAAATATATTATTTGAAATATAAATGTATTATGTGAAATATGAATATGGGTAGAATTGCATATATAAGACCATTTTTTTGAAGCTGAACAAATATAAATTAATAGTATAAAATGTTAATATCAGATAAAAAATATTATAAGTGAAGGATACCAGACACAGAGTACTACATATTGCATGATTTCATTTATATAAAATGTAAATATAAATCAATGTATAAAGATGAAATGAGATTAGTGGTTATGTTGGTCTGAGGAAAGAATGCTAAAGGGTGTGGAGTCTTTCTTTTTGGAGTAATGAAATAGTTCTAGAATTTTTGAGATGATGAATGCACAACATTGTGATTATACTAAAAGCCATTGATTATACACTTTGGGTAGTATAGCCAGAAACAGCAGATATGTACGGTGGGGAAAGCACAGAGAGACTGAGAGGTGAGGAATTTTCTTGTTTGTCTGTTTTTTGTTTATTATTATTGAAATAATGAAAATGCTCTAATAATGATTGAAGTGATGTATGCAAAACTATGTGATTATACCAAATACTATTGATTGTACATTTTGGAACATTGTATGCTTTATTAATATGTAGCAATAAAATAGATTTGTTAAAAATAATTGAAAATGTAATTCTTGATAAACAAAAGAAATGATTTTCTTAAAAAGCTTCTTTAAGGAATATTTTCTAAAATATTGAGCCTCTTTCTTTGGAACAATATCCTGAAACTTCTGGAATTACTTTGTTCCTCTCTGTAGCATAACTTCAAATTTTTTATATTATAAGTATATTTTATTTTGATTCAGATAAATGATGGATAAAATTATTCTTTCAATATATGCATTAGAAAGAAATGCACAAAAAATGAAATGTAAAGAAAGACAATTATCATCTCTTAGAAAAGAAAACAAAAATATAAATATAAGTGTAAAAAGTTATTTTTTAAAAGTATCTGATTTCTTTGTAAGTTGGGGAAACAATAGCAACAAAAATAAAAGGGATAATGTTGCTGTTCTCTTTCTGCTTCCACCTAGGTACAGGAAGACAGACAAAACATGTGAAGCTATTACTTTACCCCCAAGAGAAAGAAAAAGTGGGAAATCTATTATTTTAATAATAATAATTAATGACATGGGGCCGAGCCTTTCTGAATGAGATAAAAATTTGGCAGATGAGAGAAGTTATCAACAAAAGACCTAATTTGTTATGAAGTGTGTGACTTAACCTGCAAAGATTCTTGCACAAAATTTAGAACCACAGATAATCACATTTGAAAGAACTGCCCACAAAAATGAATGAAAAGATTCACATCTCCTTTCAAAAGAGGACATAAAAGATCAGAGGAAACAATTTCATATAAATTATGCCCCCTCATTATGGTAATAAATTGGAACATCATGCTAAGATATTTATATAAAATAAAGTCTTTCTTTCAAGTGCTGTTTATTCTTAAATTTAGAAATCCATTAAAATAAAATTACAACTATATTAGCACCCTCAGATAGCAAAATTAATGTGTATAAAAATACAGAAATTAAATGTATCCATGTGTTGAAATAATTAACTTTGGTGAGATTGTGAGTATATATTTTGTGTTTTCTATTTTAATAGGTTTCATAATTTCTTGAAGATGTGTTTTATTAAAAATTCAACTTTACTTTTAAAAGTATTGGTTGGTAAGATTCTTTTTTCCAGTGATTTAAATCTACTCTCTCTCTCTATCTATATCTATCTATCTATCTATCTCTAGCTCATCTCTATCTATCTTTCTTCCTGCATATATATTCACCATATATATGTATTTATATTTGAAAGTTTTAAAATCTTTCAGAAGAAAGATATTGCATAAATAAGAGCTAAAGACAGAGATTTCTCACACTTTGAATTGCCTTTTTACCCCCGAATTATTAGAGCAGTGAGTAAAAATTCCCTCAAAAATGCTTTCTAAATCAAATGAAATTTCTTCTACTACAGCTAGGAATGAAATTCTAACCACATTCGTATTAGAAATATTCAGCCACTATTTGTTTAAAATGGCAAATTCTTTATTGTCCATGATTGGGTGCTCTGGGATTGAGATATATCTTAATCGACATAGGTGTTTCTTCAATATTTTGTGCATCTTCTTGCACCTACCAAATAATACTAATGATCATAACAATATTAAGTAGCAAATGACTCACATGGTTCAATTGTTTTACATTATTTTTTCTCAGTTAATCCTCAAATTAATCCCATAAAATATTACTGTCCTCATTTTATAAATGAGAAAACTGGGTACAAAATGGTTAAATTACTTCCTGTGGCCACACAGAGTATAAGTGATGGAGCTAGTACTGAAACCAGGAAGAATAATAATTTCAGCCTAATCTTTTAACCCCTATTCTGTACATCCTATCTTTCTATAACACATACTCACACACAAAAACCTGCAAACACATAGAAGCTGTTGCTTCATTTTAGTGTTGTCTACACTCCATCCTTCCTGAACCTATTACACTCAATCTTTCCTTTATTTGATATAATGTCCTATGGGACCTCCACTGTGTTTTCATTGTCATTCCAGTGAGTTGATAAACTTGAATTTGTTGGACTAAACTCTGACCCTGGTGGCCTTAGCCTAATTGAGTCGTTACCATACAAATTATTTTATCATGATCCCCATTGTATTGAGGTGTATTAATTTGCCCAATTAACTCAACTAGTATTGATCAAGGTCAAGACTCATATCCAGGCATGATAATTCTTGACCACTATGGTATAAAAACAATAGTCAGGGTTTGGAAGTAAATTCCTGTCATTAGTATCTTGATTGTACCTAAAACTCTAAGAAAGGATTAAATTGCCCAAGGAAAGAGGGGAAATTAAGAAGACCAATAGGCTGAACTTGGAAAATAAGAGCGTTAAACATGTAGGGGGAAAATAGAGAAAGAAGGAAAGATGAGATGAGAGGTGTGATAAATACCAGCTGTAGGATCTTCCAATCTTAAAGAGTGGGTGGTTTAAGAAAGGAGAGTGCAGGGTTGCCAAATATAATTGGGATTTTCAGTAAGGTAAAAATAATATAGTTGAATGGAAATATCCATAGAATCTAGGGAAGTTTTCACAGAGTGGTGAGGTTGGAAAGTTTATTGCAAGGGTAGAGCTTTGAGGAGAGAATTGGATGTAAGAAAATGGACGTAATCGATATGAAATAATTTTTTAAAAACTTGCCTCAGCAAAAAAAAAGAGGTGCTTTACAGAGGGAAGAAGGTCAAGAGCCTGTGTATTTTTTTCCCACTTGGCTGACAGAACTGTAAGAATGTTTATAGCTAGAGGAAAATGTTCTAGTCAAGAGAAAGAAGTTAAAAATAGAGGTGAGAGAAAAAAGAGAGAATACTTCCTAGATGATATTCTTGGAAGACATAGCAAAAATTGAAATCAAGATTGTATTTTGGCAAATTACACTCTTGGCTGTAATAAAGTAGCTTGAAACAGATAAATGTTCCTACAAACAATTAGAAAATGTAAATAAAATATGAAAAAATTGGTTGAGGAAGTGGAGCACTCCTACAGTATCCAGTATATATGAAGCCAAATTCTGGGGAAACGGGAGTTTATGGAGATGAGCTTGCTTATACAAGCCATTTTTCCCATCAGGCATTTACCCATTCTTGATGCAGGGAAAAAAGCTAAGATGTCAGGCCAAAGTCATATGACAAAAAAGCAGAGAAGCCAAGACAATATTTGGGCAATATCATGGGGTAGAGAGAAAAAACAAAAAACAAAACTGGAGCTGTTAGATCAAGACAACCAGGAAGTAAGAGTGAAACTAACATTCAGCACCATTTGCCCTATTGGCACAATTATCTGCAAAGTGTAGGAAGATAAGAAACAAGGCAAAAAGGGCTGCAAAACAGAGTAGACATTGAGGAAGTAACACAGAAGAAGGAAAATGTAATCCACATTCGAAAAAGAGGAAAGACCTTTGGCTTAGTTTTCTTGCCTGGATGCCACACCCTAGAAGTGTGAGTGAACCAGAGGGGAATGGATCCTGACAAAGAGCATAAGCCACACATGATCAGTTCAGCCACTAACAGGTCTGAGATGATCTGCCTCTCTATTCCCTGTTAAACTTCCAGAGCGTAAGATAAATCTGTGAATGGAGAGAACATCAACTATAAATTCAATGTTCTGTATAAAATTCCCAGAAGTCTTTAAAAAAATAATAATAAGCATTCATTGGCAGCCAGCCCAAGAATACCATAGTCTTGGGGGGAAAAGCATCACCTTGATGATGCTTTGACCAGGACTTATATTTTAATCTCTAAGCCATGAGCCATTAAATTCCCATTGTTTAAGTCATCTCTCTGCATGGCATTTGCTTGAGCAGCCAAGGGACCTAAAACATTATCTTATGAAAGCTTTATATACTGATAGAAATGTCGCCAACTTACTCATAATGTACATGCTGTTAGCTCTTATATTTTGCTACTTGCTCCGCTAATGTTCTTTTTCTAGTCCAGACTAATCCAAGATCATTGCCTTTGTTTGTCATGGTCCATTTGTGTGCTCTAATCTGAATTCCTCAATATTGGCATTTCATTACCTTGACACTTTTCAGGACTTTTGTAATATTACTTTTTTTCTCCAACCAGACTGGATTCTAAGAATGATTACTTTAACCAAACAGTCATCAAAGCCCTCACAGATCCTCTAGTTCTGTCCCTTTACTGCAGCTTTCCAGAGAAAAATAAATCTTTATAAAAAAATTAATTTGAAATTCTTTGTCTCCTCTATTGTACTCAGATTTCTTGTTTCTGTAAATAAAAGATCTGATAAAAGGTAGATTAATATTATTACAGATATATGTTTAAAGAACCATCTTCTCTCTCCATGTCTCTCCACAATTATGTTTGTAAGTCACAAAAAGTTATATTTTATATTTTCCCCTAACTTAAGCATGTAGTTCAAAACTTCACTTGCCTTTTATGCCACATAGGGATTTTCTAGTCATTTCATTCCCAGTACAGTATTTATTTCAATGTATACTTATTGATCACAGAATATGTACTCACCACACTTTAAAAGCCTTGGCAGTAGAGTAGTGAACAAGACAGAAATGCCTGTCTCTATGGAGCCTGTATTCCATTGTGGGAATACAGAAAACAAATATAAACAGAAAAACAAGCCATGGCTATGTGTTGTTAAAAAAGAATATAAGGGAAGGTCATTGAAACTGAGAAAGGCAAGGGTATATGATATTAGGCTATTAAATAGGTGATCTACATAGATGAAAATAGGCATTTAAATTTTCCATGTTATAGAAGAGAAGACCAGAACAAAACCTTCCACGAACTTAGGAAAAGTCCAAAGGTGAGAGTGGTGCTTTTACATTTATTCCACTCAGATACACCATCTACCCTTCTCTGTAGACTTCACCATGTGGGTTCTCTTGGTGACTGGTTTTCAGGTGGACCTTGGGCATGCAAGACAGGAGAGAGAGGTTCAGGTATTTCTTTCCCATCTCCCCTTACTTGATTACTCCTAGGTTCCAGTTCTCACTGGGCTTCACTAACAATATTTCCTTTCCTTAAACTTTCAACCCTAGGGATGTCAGTTGGTTCCCAAAGACGCTGGAGTCTTACTGCCTCAACATCCCTTGTTTATTTATTTATCTACCCACCCCTTTTTAAATAGCCCCTTCACTAAAACATCTCCATTTGAATCATCTGAGATGAATTCTGCTCCCTGTCCAGTCTCTGATTGACAGAAAAGGTGAAAGAAAAGTGCAGGGATAGCAGTCAGCAAGCTAGATGGTAGGTCAGTAATAGCAAGAAGGGATTTTATATGAGGTTGAGATTTGATGATTTGAAAGGGAAAATGAACACTAAAGATAAAACAAATTGGGTCTCTCCATTTTACCCAAGTATGGAGAAGAATGAGCAGCCTCCAATCAAAAACATTAAAAAAATAAATAAAGAAGTGTTTTGGGAGAGAATACTGTTTCTGTTAAAATAAGTTTATGGAAAAGACTGATGACTGTTCACCAAAATCCATATTTACTGGCACCTACCTAGAGAGACTGCATTTCTCAACCTCACTTGTAGTTCAGCATTATCTTGTAACTGAGTTAAACTTAGTGAAATATAAGGAAAAGTAATGTCTCTTTTACTTTTGGTTCATGAAACTTCCTACTTGTGTTTTTTTTGTTCCTGGTTCTACCTCTAGCTGCCTGCAAAATGAATAGCCTCTGTTATCCCTAGTCCTCTGTGACCATGGATAGAATGGCCATCTGTGAGCCTGTTCATGATAGGTGTAATTTTGTGAGCAAGCAATAAATTATATTATGCTTGAGGCATTTTGCATTTCAAGGACTAAATTTTTATGGAATCTGGATTACCATGTCTAATACATGAAGAAAAAAAAAGAGTTGATGAAATTGGGCAGTGCTTGGACTATGCAATTGATTTTCTGATGGGATATTGACCCAAAGGAAGGAATATCGTATGGCAGTGAGGGTTCAGGGGAATGCAGGTGATTTCATGAGCTCTTAGGTTTTCTAATAAATGGGCATGCCAGGATGTGGGAACCTTTTTCCACATTTAATTGGCTACACTTTATTTTTTTGGAGCTCTTGTTTCAAATATGTACACAGTATTGGTTTATTCATCATTGGCATGGGAAACTTAAAGGTAGTGTGTGTTAGTCACTTATCTCTGCTAGAACCCCACCCCATTTCCTTTGCAGAACCCTTTTCTAGCTTAACTTCTTCTACATGGTACATAAATTTTAGAGTTCCCCAGATGGGAGAATGTTCTGCTGTGCCAGGATTGCTACAACAAATACCACAAAATCAGTTGGCTTAAAGAACAGGAATTTATTGTCTCAGGATTTTGTAAGCAGGAAGTCCAAACTCAAGTTCTCAACAGGCCAGGTATTCTCGAGTCTGTTCTGTTGCTGAGTCGATGCAATCCTTGAGGTTTCTTGGCTTGCATTTCATCACATGATGATGTGTTTCCTTGGTCTCCTCTTGTAGCTTCCTCTGACTTCACCTGAATTTCCACTGTCTTATAAGGAAGGACTGCAGTCATATTGGAGTAAGCCTGATTGAATTTTGCCTCATCCAAATAGGATCTCTGCTGATCTTATTCACAAATGAGTGCATACCTTAACTAATTATTAACATGGTCATAGGCCCTCTTTACAAACGGTTTTATACCCACAGGAACCTATGATTCAGTCTCTGGAGAGACTTTTTTCTATTTTTCTTAGTTATGTTTTTCCTGGTAGATCAAATCCATAGTCATGTCATTAATTATTTAATTATCTGTAATTAATAATTCAGTTACTGATAATTACTTAATCATCTGTAACGGAAAGCTGTATTTTTAGTTAAGACCTCATAACCCAGCCTAGCCCATTTGGAAAAACTGCAGACTCCATGTTTTCCTGTAGTTGTCTCACAGGCACTGAAAACTCAACTGTTCTAAGTTTGAATTCATGATCTTCCCTGCCATCCTCCTCCTTTCGGTTTTCATCTTAGTAAAATGGCTTGAGCAATCACACAATTATCCAAATTGCATATCTCTGAGCTATTAAAAAAAAAACTCTTTTCTGTAATATCCCATCTTATTACTTCCAGCTATTCACTTCTTCAAACCTGACCAGAATGTTCATTCTAAAAAACAAATATGATCTGATGATTTCTATCTTCTCTTTCCTTTTTTCCAATATATGAACCATAAATGACCATCTTTTCCTTTAAGCAAACTCAAAGCCTTTATTATGTTATACCTGGCATTTTATATATTTGAGTCATTGCCCCTCAACCTGCTGCATTCTCTAATCTCAGGGTCTTTGGATAGGGCTGTTCTTTCTGCCTTAAGAAAATTTTCTTCTACTTTCTGACACATTCACTCTATATTTTTATTAAATGCCGCTCACTTTAAGATATCTTCCTTCAATTCTCAGACTGAAGTATATCCCTGTAGAACCCTGTTCTCCTCTGTTTGTAAAACTCATTAAAATTTTAAATAAATGTCCAATTTACATCTAAATAACTTAAACATAGACCCCTTAAAAGCTGAAAATGTCTGTTGATCAGTATTTGTTTTATTCGATATTGAATAAATGAATCCTATGTACATGGGAGTTGTTGAATGAATGAAAACATAAAAGATGTTCCTACCAAATGACTGCTGTAATCTTCCTCTGTAATCTTCTTCTCCTTCCCCAAATTGTGATCTGGGTTGGAAACACATGAGGAAATCTCAATGACTCCAAGCTTTATAGAAAAGAGATGAATTTCTAAAATCCATAAACAAGTGTTATAAATAAGGTATTGTAAGAATATGTGAATTAACATGGTGATAGTGCAGAGCAGGTTAATCAGTCTATGCCTCAGGGAAGATTTATGTCCTAAAATAAGTTTTGCAGGATAGAAACTTGATTTGACAGAAAGAATTAGGATGAAAAAAATCCCCCCAAGGGAAAATTTGTGAATTCATTCATTCAACAGTCATAGTTATAGGTTATACAGATAACTAACTATAAGTTTCTCCAGCAGATATTAAATTACATAGGAGAAAATGAACAACAATTCACACAAATGAAATGTGAGCAGTTCTCCATATGCAGTTATATGATGTAATAGATTTCTTTTGGCAAAATCCTCAATTAAGTCCAACACTTCTCCATTTCTTTCTCATAAGAAGTCCAGGTTAGGCAATTCAAGGGCTGTTCAGAGACCCAGTGTTGGACCTTTGGGTCTGCTTCATGTGATTTTACAGACATTCCAGTCCTGCTTACAAAATGACAGCAATGGCAACACATACCTTATTCCGGTAAGAGGATGCCCAAAGTGACTCTCCCCTTCTCACATCCCGTTCAATACAGGTGCAGGTGAGGGGACAGACCTTTCCCAAAATCCCTCCATGGACACCACCTCAAGTCTAGATTGGGTCGCATAGCTATGCCTTATTTAAGAGAGGATAGGAAAATTAGTAGCTGCCATTTCCCACCTGAGAGCTAGTCTCTATCCTCAAGTCATGTGGTTTCTCAACAGTGAGTGCACAGGTAGAAATCACATAACTAATTATTAGATGTGGCTGAACAAGGAAGAACTTCAAGGAGGTTAAAGTGAGTCAATGTATTAACTAATAATGTGTGCTGAGTGCCAAACATGTGCTTGAAAGTGGGATGCACCAAAGAGAGAATGGTGGAACAAAAAACGTGTTCCATGCTCCTCAGGCTATTGAACCCTCAGGAACATCTTCCAGATTTGTGCATGGCTGGCTTTATCTGGTCATTCAGATTCATGTTCACACATCACCCTATGAGAGATGCTTATTAGACATCCTCAGTTCAAATAACAACACTCCCTTATTTCATTTCCTGTGAAATTAAATAATTCCTCCTCCTTACTTTTTCCTCCCATGTACGTAGGATTCTCAAAAACATTTGCTTTCTCTCAATTTTTCACCAATGCAATTTAATTCCTTCGAGGCAGAGAATTATTCACTGCTGAAATAGCACCAGGATATGAAGTTCTCATAGTTAGTGACTGGAATATAGGAGTGAGATGTGTGGAAATAAATTAAAATGCAACTGGATGAAAGAAAAGATTAGCATATGGATGATAGGTAGGTGGATAGATAGAGATACACATGCTCTCTGATTTTAATAATTTATTTATATTTTTAATCCTAAGGTTTTGGTTTTCCAGTTTATATCCCTTCTCCCCTTTGTGTTTCTTTTGATATAAGAATAAACATACCTGAGACCAGTTTAAATTTTACGTGGGGATGAAAGGAGTGGACAAATGAGAAAAAAAGACAATGATTTGATGCTATTTTCTAATTCCAATGGCTGGAAGTCAAGTAAAAGTTTGGGCTTAATAAACTTGATGATTCTAGTTTGTTTGTTTTTTTTTTAAAGATTCTACGTTTTGTCTCTTGGTAAAACAAGACAGTAGCAAAAGGTCTACTTATGTCTTGAAGCCTTCTAATCATTTACCTTTCCTATTACATTTTGCATTCTTTTGTAACTGTGAAGCAAATTGTTTAAACACTTAAATATTTTACATGTGTTATTTATTTGAAAGTTGAGATTCTCTATGCCTTCTACACTGAAGACAACTTGCTTTTTATAACATTTTGGTTAATAGAACTCAATTTTATTTCTATAATGACAAAGCAGTAAAGAAAAAGAAATTATAAACTAATAACACTTATTAATATGGAAGCAAAAATGGTAAATAAAATTTTCCAAATAGAATGACACTTCATAAAGATAATATACCATAACACATTGGCTTTATTCTAAGGAAACAAAAATCGTTTGCAGTGACAAGATTCATTAACTTAGTGCATACAAATATGGTAAAGGAGGAAAATATTATTTATCTGGTTGTTCCTGAAATGGCATTTGAAATAATTCAATGCTTGTTCTTAATAAAATCTCATAGTGAACCAAAAGTAAAAGGAAATTTAATTAACAGAAAGAATATCTTACAACAGCCAACACCACGTATAACAGTGAAATCATCACGGGAATTAATTTCAGATATGAAGAATGTCCGCTTGGGAAAAAAATCAATAAAATTACTTAAACCCACCTCCAATAATAACAAGATAAACAAACAAACAAAAAAAACAAAAAAAAAAAACAATCCATAGAAGGAGTAAAGAATTTTGGCCCAATACCCATTTGAAATTCTAGGAAGAGATTACTTGAAATCTTTTACTTTTATTTAAGAATTTGAATTAGTCTTTAGAAAGGATACAGAAGTTTGCAGATGCAGATGCAGGAGGGAAGGGGAGAAATGATCAGGAGTGTGATGAGGAAAAGATAACACAGAGGGAGGGAATCAACCTTGTAGCCAAGGGTGAGAGAAAAGACCTCCCAGACCCACTGGAAATTAAGCTAGACATCAGGGCTTCACAGGACTTATGAAAAACAGTGAAACAGATCACCAAGAGAAGTTGACTGCCCTTCTTGGGCAGACCACTGGTCACATTGCTACAGACTTGGGCTCCAGATGCCAGATGGATACTCCAAGTCAGTATCCGACACAACCATGCAGTAAATACGAGGCAGCGAATATAGAGCATCCCAAGGACCCGCATGAGGTCAGCAGCTCCATCACTCCAACACCAAGGCCACGAGACTTCTAAACACCCATGACATTTTGAAGAAGAGCAGTAGAAGGGGTAGGAAATTTTAAAAACAAACAAACACAAAAAGCCCATCCCACCGCCAAATGAATGTTATTCAACGTCGATCATATAAATTGACAGACACTGAGATAATATTGAGCAAAAGGGCTAATGAGGCATATTAACTAAATTAAATAAAATAAAGACACTTTTCCTTGAACATTTGGATAGAGGAACTTTTAATAAAATAGATAGTTAAAAATTAATATATTCAACTACGTTTATATACTCCAGCAGAAAATAAAGAGAGACATATATCATGTTTCTGGATATGACTTACTATTAAAAAATTACAATTCTCCACACAATTGCCTATGTTTTAAATTAATCCATTCAGAACCAGAAAAAATATTTAAGGAGGAAGAAATTCAATAATTCATAACCTTAAGAAGGGGATCCTCAGTAATATCCAATGTTTATCCAAATACAGAAAATGAAAAATTTGTAAAAGAAGAATGGCTTTAACATATACTGTAGACTGCAATAAATACACTAAAGTGCTCACTGGCTTTATAATAGACAGATTGAAGTGCTTCAGTTTCCTTATGTGAAAAATGAAAATAAAAATAGTATTACCAACCTCTAAAGAGGGTTGTTTAGAGAATTAAATGAGTGTATGTGTGCCTGTGTATGTGTGTATGTGTGTTGGAAGCATGGCTGAAGCATAATAACACTCAGTAGATATTAGCTATTACTGATGGTTATTTGGTTACTATAGGGTGGATATTAATTTTTAAAGGAATGTTTAAAACATGATGTGCTGGGGTCACAAAAAGCAAATCTTACTAAAAGCAGATTTTGAGTTGATTTTGGCTCTTTTTATGTTCTGGTTATGCAGGGTGAGTAGCTTCATATGGAGCATTTTCCTGAAGTGTTTGAGCATAAATATTTTATACATATAATAACTTAATGCTGAGCTATAAGTTAGTTTTACTCATTCTGTGATCTATTATCACTTTGTTTCTCTTATGATATTTTAACACTGAATTTTGTATTATAGATTCATATCTACCTCCCTATATTTCCTCCTAGGTTGCTATTTTTTATATAGAGATATTTTTAAAAATTTGGTCATTATCATAGCTGATCTTTTGTTGTTATTCTTTTTTTTTTTTCATTTTTGCTTGTTACAAATTATAGACAGTAATATTAACCTATTTTAGTGTATAGTTCTGATAAACCTATACATTCACTTACCATCACAAGATATAGAATATTTTTATTACCTCAGAAAATTCCCCCCTGCCCCTTTCTAGTCAGGTCCTTCCTACCTCTGACCCCTGGCAGCCATTGATCTGTTTTCTGTCCCTAGAGTTTTGTG
The DNA here is from genome assembly GCA_029593785.1 of Cabassous unicinctus. Classification (NCBI taxonomy): domain Eukaryota; kingdom Metazoa; phylum Chordata; class Mammalia; order Cingulata; family Chlamyphoridae; genus Cabassous; species Cabassous unicinctus. The sequence goes on along the minus strand of JAQZBX010010543.1, from coordinate 19,039 downwards.
TTTGTAAGAATGCCATATAAATGATATCATAAAAATAAAAAATAAAAAAAAAACTGGAGATTTCTCAAGTTTTAGCAGGACCAAGACTAGAAATAAGACTAAACAGCTCTTTTGTTACAGTAGAAAGTAATTTCTACCAAACTCTGCTAGTATCTCCACTTCTTTCACAGCATCTATCACTTTTTACTTTGTGTTATATCTGTGTGTATATGTAACTGCAAGAAAAATGACACCTGGTCTCCAAGGATGTTGGAGGTATAATCTTGCATCATTTATTGAAACTCATAGAAGTCTGTCTAAGAATGTGGTTAGCTTAAAGAAAACTGTAATTCCAAAGCTTCCTGTGTTGTCCACAAGACGTCTTGCTGGCACAGGAAATATTTGCACATTATGCTGCCTTTGAGAAAAAGTTTTTTCTGCCTTCATTATGGCTTTAGATATACTCAGTGGAAATTATGTTTTGTCCTTATGAAGGGTGTGTGTGTATGTCTGTTTTCATTTTGTTCAAGAAGAGCCCTTGTATCATGATTTGAAGGAAATCTTCCCCTTACCCTAATTAGTTAAACTTTGAAGGTGGCAAATATAAGTATTGAAATGTTTCTCCTAGACTGCTTCTCTCACTCACACTCTCTTCCTTATTCTGAATGACACAGATATTCAGAAATATACTGCTTTGGAAATCTATGAATTACCCAAATGTGAGGAAGGAAAGGAGATTCTGAGGTGAAACTAACCTCCGTGAGTAATCAGTAGGTTTTTTTTTCACTAAGTCAGGAGACCACACTGCAGGCTTTAGAAGGGGAGATCACGTCATGGACGATGATAAATCTTCACCCAGAGCAGCAAGAACTCACCACACAGGAACCTTAAAAGGAGCCGAGTGCCTATGTTCACTTTCACTGGGAATATTGCCAGTTTTCTCAAGGCCATTGAAAATGCTTAACTCTTTCCTTTAGATTCATCTTATGCCCACCAGAAATATCTTTCCAAATACTTATTTTGAAATGTAATACACATTTTTGGAAATTCCATCATATCCAAGAATATCTTTCTGTTGATTTCAGTCAATAAATAGAAATTGCTGAGTCCAAATGTCTTTTTACTCAGAACTCTCCTAGAAATTATACCACAGTCTGGAATTTAAAAATGCCACTGACTCTAAATCCATTGGGATGTTTGTTTCCATCTTTGTGACCTGTTTCTTTTGCCTGGATACCTGTAGAATTTTTCTTTAATTTATTCTTTCAGAATGTTTGTAAGGGTATGTTTAGATAAGTCCTTTCTAGGCTGAGTTTGTTTACAATCAGTGAGCTTTTTCTGTTCAGAATACCCAGTTCTATTTTCAAGACAGAAATGCTTTCTTTAATAATAAAGCATTATTGATTTAGTTCCAAAGATTTTCCTCAGGTCCTTCCTCATTTAACCTTGGACTCTATCCTGTTTCCTCTCTAACTGCTGCCCTGGTCCCTGCTTTTAGTCATTATCTCCTCAGGTGTGTGTTCTATGCTGACAAGGTTTTGATCCCATCACACATGACTCTGGGGTACAATCTCAAGATTTCATACCTGAAACAAGGTATGTGCTGCTGGCAGCAGGTTCTTCAGTGCTCTCTACTGGCTTTACTTTGGGTAGTGAAGATTCAAGTTCTCATTTTCCAGTTCTCTGCTGGTTGCCCAGAGTATAATATAATGAGTTTATAAGTCTTGGGGCTTCTAGACCAAAAGATAACTGTCTAACCAGTTACCTCCAAATTCATATAAACAGGGAAAGCCAGAATGCATGTTCACTTGTCATAGGCATTCAGAAGACATTTCTGTGTTTACAAGGTCAATGGAATCAGATTAATAATGTGAAACTTGTAGTCATGTTTACTTTCTCTCAGAACAAGTGAGATGATTTCCTTTCACTGTCTGTTGCTGGCTCAAACATCCAAAGATGATATTTATCAGAAAATTGAGCAGCCATCTCTTTATTGTGCATTCACAGTCTTTTCAAGAAGCCAGAGTACTTTTTCTTCCAACTTTACTATTTGACAATTGTTAAAGATTAATCTGCTCCTTTCTCCCAAGGAGAGTTAAAATATTAAGTTAGTTATTTATTATGCTCAGTTCTATGGTTTCAATACAGGGATACTTGATCCATAGCACTTCCATACATGTATCAATTAATTCTTATTTTTTTTTTTTAGCATTCTTATCTGTCCTACATTCCTGGATCTTTCATATCTGCCTAAAAATAAGACCCAGTCTCTTTCTGTTTCTTTCTGTCCTTTCCTCCTCTCCCTGTTCTATCTCTTCCTGCTCTCTAAAATAAGTGACTGCTTATGGATTTCATTTCTTTAACAATATCCTTTAAAAACTACTTATTCCCAATCACAAGCTCATGGATATGGCAAGAAGATTCTTGTCTTTTGTGGTTTTCATTATTAAAGCATTTTCAAGAATACATAAAGAAGGCAAATTAGTATTTCACATGATTTTTCTGAAGGTACTTTATCTGGAAGATAAATGGCCAGTTCTTGCTTACTGTGTAGGAGCTTTAAAAATTTATTAAATTCACTTAATTAGAAAGTCTTGATATTGCTTTGTAATACAATGTAATCTTACCCTGGAATATGCATTTTTCATGTTAAATACTTGTCATTTAGTTATACATTTTCAAATGAGTGTAATATTTTATGAAAATTTATATTATTTTTCTCAATAATCAATGGCACATTCTTGCATGAGAATGTCCTCTTTGTACTGTCTTAAAATATCATTTTTAACATTTAGGGTTCTGTTAGGTCAGATATCTTTTGTTCTAGTTTTGGGAACAGTGTTTTAAATCTGAGTTTAATAATTCATGAAAGATAAATCTTCAGATGCCAGTCAGGAAATGTCATGAACTTTTTTCAGGTTGTTTAAATTTATTCTTGATTGTTAATGAATTAAATCTTGCCCTTGAAATGTCTCACTTTATTTTCATATTCATGTATGAAATATTTATCAGGAATTCACCTGGGGATATCACCGTAGATTAGAAATAGAAGACAATAACTATAATATGCAACTATTACTTTGTTGTGACTGTGATTGCATAGAGATTGTGTAATGGTGTGAGATTTATCTGAAGAGTGTAGGCACTTAGAAATAGAAGTCCCTGCTGAGAAACTGATGATGAGCAAATAGTGGTTTCATTTCCTAGAAAGCAAAGCCACCACCAAAATGGGTTGCTGGGTGATTTTCACAAGTTCCCAAGACATCGTACCTACGTCATGGACAATGATTTGATGATGTCTTGTTTGTTTAAACTGTCTACTGACAAATCTTTTCAGGATGTTGCTTCTCTCTACAAAGAGGAATTAGTAATGACTTTTAAATTAACAGTACTTCATCAGTTCCTTGAATAGTGTTAGACTGTTCTGAGGTAGATCTGATATATCTGAAATATACATGAACTGGGCAGAAGAATAATAAGATAAGTCTTCCAAAGTAAAGCAAGTCATGTGTCTAGTAAAATATGAAAAGTTTGAGTTGTAACAGGGCAAGTAGAATGGCTCATCAGATAAAATAAAAGTGTCAAATAATAAAACACTCTAAAGCTTCAATTGAATATATTACATACTCAGAGAGAAATGATTATGTACCTGGAAGTAAGTGCTTGGGCCCAGAGACACAGAGGTGGATAATATGCTAGCTATTCCTGCTTTTGGATGCAGCCATTGAACTGGGAGAGAACTATTTAAACAAATGATTGCCCTTTAGGATAATCAAAAAACGGCACCTAGTAACCCATAATTTTTTGAAAAAAGTTAAGCACTTTTTTAGTTTAATGGAATTGGATGTTGAAATAGAGAGCACACTCCCTGTAGAAAGTGATCCACTTAGCCTGGCAAGGTTAGCAAAGTTTTCGCCAATGCGGTGCTGATACCAGAGCTGAGTGTTCTTTTTTTTTATATATATATATTTTAATTTTTAAAGGAGCTTTAGATTACATAAATGTTACATAAAAAATCTAGGGGATTCTCATAGGTTGTCCAGAACAGAATATTAGTTAGACTTAAAATTTACCTCAAGAACTCACAAACCAATCAAACCAATCTTACTGCCCCATTCCCTTCCCCTCACATACTTTCCCATATTAACAACATCCTTCATCAGTGTGGTACATTTGTTACAATTGATGAACCCATATTGAAGCAAGACCGCTAACCATGGACTACAGTTTATCTTACAGTTTACACTCTGTCCCACACAATTTTGTAAGTTATGACAAAATACACAATGGCCTGTATCTGTCACTGCAATGTCTTTCAGCACAAATCCAATGTCCCAAAACTGCCCCCACTTAACAACTATTCTTCCCTATCCCATCCTCAGAAACTCTGGTGGCCACTGCCTTTACGTCAATGATAAGAGATCTTCCATTGTTGGAATAATAATAATCCTATAGTAGAATAATAAGTCTACTTTAGTCCATTGTTCATTCCCAATCTTGAGGATTTGGGGATGGTAAGGCCCACTCTACTTCTAATTGAGAGGGTCCTTAGATCCCATGGGCCAGATGGATGGAGCTACCTTGCTTGCAGTTGCAGACACTCTCTGTTCCTTGGGATGAGCGTTGTCCATCTTCATCTCCTTGTTAGTTGTCCTGGGTGAGTCCAATGAACTGGAGAGTAGGTGTTGCAACTCTGCTGAAATTCAGAGCTCCACTGGCACAAGGATGGACCAAAGATTTAGATCTCTGGGACATATATTCAACAAGTATAGTGCTAATTATAGTTTCAAATAAATAGGGCAGAAGAGCCATGTTTAGAGAACCTATAAATGAATCTAACTCTGATACACTGGGGAGCATAAATTCCAAAGTAAGGCCCACTGACAGGATGCCAAATTCCTGAGCTGTCTGCCTTGCTTATAGTTTCTGGATGTCTCTAGAGCTCTCAGGAGTCTCACTATTTGAGGCACTGTTTATTGTGACAGTCAATGAGATCTTGCTGAGACTTGCATACAGGTGACCTCTGGAATGACCTCCTGATTCACTTTGAAATCTCTTAGCCATAAAAACTCATTTGTATTTACCAGTTCCCCCTTTTGGTCTGGCTCTTTTTCCAGATGCATTGCTCATTGGTGTTCAATAATAATTCCTCAGTGCCAAGGAATTTTGTCACTGGGAGTCATGTCCCATGCCTGGGGAAAGGTATTGCATTTGTTTCCTGAGTTTGGCTTAGAGAGAGGCCACATTTGAGCAATAAGGAGCCTTTCAGGAGGTAACTCTTAGGCAGTATATAATACTAGGTTAAGTTTCAATTTCACAGGAAAAGGTTCATAAGTACATTTATTAATATCAAGGTCATGGCATAATGGTCTGTCCTCCCTCACTAGACTTTGCACTTGCACTCGTGGGATTCTTGCTGTCCTATTATAGAATGTAGCAGAACTTTCCAGGATGAGAATTCAATATTCTTTTGGTTATTGTATGGATCTCCACCTACCAAGAAAATATTCCATGGACACTTGAACATATTCATATGTCTTAGAGGCATGCCCCAGATGGACCCCTTCCCATACATCTCCGCATCACTGACACTCCACACCAGTGATCCTCCTGCACCACTGCTGTGACAATTCTGTGATCTCAAACCTCTTCAGAAATGAAGCCAACAAAATATCCAAATGAAATTAGTAAGAAAATGAAATAATCATTTTAAAAATTACAAAAATTTTAAAACAATTTGAAATAATAAAAAAAATTAAACATTGTGTCTTTCATCACTGAAAGATCTGTTTTGTATGTACAGTGACATTTTCTTCTGTATATTCCCCCAGTGTCTTATTTTTTTCATTTTATCTTCAAAGAAGCTTTAGGATACAGAAAAGTCACATAGAGAATACGGGTGATTCCCATATACCCAATGCCCTCCCCCTTTTCCTATCTCCCTTATTAATAGCATTTTACATGAGGATTTTCATTTGTTACAATCGATGAACAAATCTTGAAGCATTGAGACCATGAACCATGGTCAATGGTTTATATTATGGTTTACATTTTGGATCATGCACTTTTACAGGTTTTGACAATTATGGCAAGATCATGCTGAACAATTCTAATGTCCCCAAAATGCCTTACGTTCCATCTATTCTATTCTTCCCTTCCATTCTGCTTGGAACCTATGGTAATCACTAAGTTTCAATTTTTGAAGAGTAAGATTCATATTTACTTGCAATAATATTGAGGGCTTTATACACTGGTCTGTTTTCTTTTATTAGACACTGCCTATATTCTTGAGGGATCTTTTCCTTCTAATTGAGAACACAGCAGGACTCCTCAGGATGGGAGTTTCATATTTTCTTGTTAATTGTGTGGATCTCCACACTGATATAACACACTATGACAAGATGAACACGTTCATATTCCATAGAAACATGCCCCAGAAGCCCCGTACCCCACATATCCTTCCACACCTGACACCCTACATCAGTAACCCTCCCCTGCCATATTTGCCAAAAGAACAGTTCTAACATTATAGGTTTAATCACAGACCTGCAAATCCCCAGAGTTTGCCTGCTCCTTCCTCCAACCCTCCCCCAGTTCCATGGATAGTCCAACCCAACCCTCACCCACTCCCCCTCACAGACCAGCATTGCTGAACCCAATCATGTCACTGCACCACTCTCATGCCTATCTACTACCCAACTACACCCTTCATATAATTTTAAAACTGTAACTACATATATTATAAATCAGTTTTTTAAGGTGTGCATTTTAAAGCCTCAGGTCTGCCAAGGTTCAGGAGGAGAATTTGAGTAAGGCCTTTATTCATGCATATTAGAGTTCTGCATAATTATTCAGCCATATTAGAGTTCTGCAAAAATTGTTTCCTGTTGCTAAGTGCTAAAAATTCATGACAAGTTATTATATCTTGTATAATTGTGGAAATTTAAATATTTTTTAATAATTTATACCCTGGGAAAGTTTTGGATTTTCTTTAAAACTTATCTCAAAATATATATACCAAGAATTTATACAATTTTATGAATTATAAAATATATTTTTACAGAGATAATCTCAGGCATCATTTCCACAGTCTTCTAAGGAGCATTATAAAATCCTCAATTTGCACATTTGTAAATTCAGACTCAAAAGACTTTAAGTAAAGTTCTTATTATTCCATAATTACCAGATTTCCCAAGGTTCAAACATATGCTCACTGATTTCAGATCCCAGTTTTTTTCATTAAACTTTTTTGTTTTGAAATATTTGTAGATTTGCATGCAGTTATAAGGTACAGTACATCTTAGATATTCTATATACATTTTACCAATGGGAAAACATTGCAAAACTATTGTACACTATCACAGCCAGGATATCGGCATTAATAGAAACAAGATATGGAACATTCCATCAACATGATGATTCTCCTTTTAACCTTATATAACCACACCCACCTCCCTCTTGTCTTCACACTCCCATTGCTGGACCCCTGACACCACCAATGTGCTCTTTCTCCATTTCCGTAATTCTTTCATTTCAAGAATGTTATATGAATAGAATCAAATAATTTGTAATTTGGGGGGACTGGCTTTTTTTCATTCAGCATAATTCCCTTGAGACCCATCCAGATTGTAATTTGCATCAATAATTTATTCTTTTTTGTTGCTGAGTAGTTTCCATGGTATGGATGCATAGTTTCCTCAGCCATTCACCCACTGAAGGACATGTTGGGTTGTTTCCAGTTTCTGGCCAATAAGATAAAGCTGATATGAACATTTATGTACAGGTTTTTGTGTGAATATCAGTTTTCATTTCTCTAGGTGAATAAACAAATATACAGTTGCTGGGTGGTATGGAGTTGTTTGATTATTTTACTTAAGAAACTGCTAAGCTGTTTCTCAGGACAGTTATACCATTTTATATTTATATCAGCAATGTATGAGTGATCCAGTTTCTTGCCATTTTTACCATTTGATGCTGTCAGTTTTTATTTTTTATTTCTATTTAGTCATTATGATAGATGTGTAATGACACCTGATCATAGTTTTAATTTGCAATTCTCTAATGGCTAATTATGCTGAGCATATTTTCATAGGATTATTTGCCACCTGCATATCCTCTTTGTTAAAATGTCTATTTATGTCTTTGCCTATTTTCTTATTGAATTGTTTGTTTAATTAGGATTGCCTTAAGAATTCTTTATGTTCCAAATAATAGCCCTTTGCCAGGCATATACTTTGCAAAAATTGTCTCTCAGACTGTAGCTTGTCTTTTATCTTCTCAATAGTGTCTTTTGCCGAGCAGAAGATTTTACTTTTGATGAAGTTCAATTTATCAATTTCAATATATCTTGTTATGAATCACAGTATGAAGTCTAGGAGCTCTTCAAACAACTCTAAATCCCAAAGGTTTTTTTTTATGTTTTGTTTTACCTCCAAAAAGTTTGCAGTCATACATTTTACATTTAAGTAAATTCTGAGTTCTCTGTTCTGTTCCACTGGTCTATGTGTCTATCCCTTCTCCAAAACCACACAATTTTGATTCCTGCAGCTATATAATAAGCCTTGGAATTAAGTAGATTGATTTCTTCTACTTCTCCTTTTTAAAAGTGTTTTAGCTTTTGTAGCTTCTTTGCTTTAACATATAAATTTTAAAAGAGTATTGTTTATAATATTTTTTAATAATCATGTTGAGATATTGGTAGGAATTTTTAAACCTGTATGTCAATTGGGCAAATTTGACATTTTTATTGTGTTGTGCTCCTAACCATGAGTTCTCAGTTTATTTAGATCTTTGATTTCTTTCATCAATGTTTTGTAGTTATCGGCATACAATCCTGTAAGTATATCTCATTTTGGGGGGAGCAATTTCAAATGACATTTTATGTAAGGTTTTGGTAGCCATGGGTTTATTGGCATCATATTGAAATTCAAGTGATTTTTGTATATTTTTCATATATGTTGCAACTTTACTAAACTGACTTTTAATTCTGGGTGATTTGGGGGGAGATACTTGGGATTTTCTAAGTAAGCAATCATATGATTTCCCCCCCCCCAAAAAAAAAGAGTTTATTTCCTTCTTTCTGATTTTTATGCCCTTATTTCTTTCCCTTGCCACAATACATTGTCTAGAACTCAAGAACTATGTTGAATTAGAGTACAGAGAATAGGTATCCTTGCCTTATTCCCAATCTTAGGGGGGAAGCATGCAGTCTTTTATAATTAGGTACCATGTTAGTGTTTGGTTTTATAGATGATCTTTATCAACTTGAAAAAATTCCCCTGATTTCTATTTTTCTGAGAAATTTTAACATGAATAGGTGGTGGAGTTCGTCAGATGTTTTATTTTCCCTTCAATAAATGATATGAGTATACATTTTTTCTGCTTTAGCCTATGAATATGATGGATTGCATCAACTGAATTCCAAATACTGCACCAGCATTTTATTCCTGGAATAAACTCCATTTGGCCATGATGTATAATTCTCACTACATATTGCTGAATTCTGTTTTCTCATGATTTGTTTTGAATTTTTGCATATATTTTCATAGGAATTATTGATCTATAGTTTTCTCTGAACTGTCTTTGTCTGCTTTTTATACAGTGTCATACTTGATTCAGAAAATTAATTGTGAAATGTTTCCTCATAGTCTATTTCCTAGAAGAGATTGTGTAGAATTTGTGCTAGTTTTTTAAATGAATGGTAGAATTCTCAGGTGAAATCATCTGTACCTAGAGATTTCTTCTTTGGAAATTTTAAATTGTGAATGCAATTTCCTTAATGGTTATACAATTATTTAAGTTACCTCTTTCACTTTGGAGAGTTGTGGTAGTTTGTATTTTTCGAAGAAGGGGACCACTTAATCTAAATTTTCAAATTTATGTATGTAAATTTGTTCGTAGCATTCTTTATTGTATGGGTTCGTCTGCAGTTCTGTAATGATAGTCTCTGTTTAAATCCTGAAAATAATAGTTTTTGTGTTCTCTATTTTCTATTTTGTCAGTCTTGGTAGAGATTTGTTATTTTTATTGATGGTTTCAAAGAAACATCTTTTTTCTTTATTGATTTCCTCTTCTGTTTCCCTGATTTCAGTTTCACTGATTTCTGCTCTTTTCTTTATTATTTCCTTCTTTATGCATGCTTTGGTTTTATTTTGCTCTTCTTCTTCTAGGTTCTTCCAATGGGGTTTTTGGCTATTACTATGAAGCTTTTTATTCATTCCTAATTAAACTTTTTGCACTATAAGTTTCCCCCAGCATTGCTTTATCCATGTCCCACAAATTGTAATATGTTGTATTTTCATTATCATTCAATTCATTGTTTTTTCATATAACTATACTTCTTTGACCCATGGGCTATTTAGAAGTGTGGTGTTTAGTTTTCAAGTGTTTGGATATTTTCCTGTTACCTTTGTTATTGGTTTCTAGTTTGATCTCATTGTAGTCAGAAAATATACTCTGTATGAGATAAATTATTTTAAATTTAGTGAGGCTGGTTTTATGGTCCAGAATATTGTCTACCTTGGTATATATTCTGTGGTCACTTTAAAAGAATTGTAATCTGCTCTTGTTGATTTGAGCATTCTACAAGCATCAAATATATCCTGATAGTGGATGATATTCTTGAGTTCTTCAATATCTTGCTGGTTTTCTGTATAGTTGTTCTTTCAATTGTTGAAATAGGAGTGTTGAAGCTTCCACCTATAACTGTGGATTTATTTTTTTCTCTTTTCAGGTCTATGAGTTTTTGCTTCACATATTCTGCAACTCTGTTTGTTGGTGCATATACATTTAAGATTTCTAAGTCTTATCGGTGCTTTTTCTCATTATATATATATATTTTTTTCATTATATAATGTCCCTTTCTGTGCTCTGAAATCTACTTCATCTGGTATTAAAATAATCTCTCTTGCATTGTTTTCATTAATGTTTGCTTGATAAATATTTTTTCCATTCTTTTACTTTCAATTTGTCTATTTTGTTATATTTTCAGTGAGTTTCTTATAGACAGCATAGAATTGACTTACGGTTTTTATTCCACTTTAACAATCTATTTCTTGTAATTGGTGTATTTAGATATCTTTAATGTAATTATTGACATGTTAGGCTAAAATCTGCCATTTTATTTTTTCTTTTCTTTACTGTTTGTGGCTCATGACTGCTCCCCCATGAGGAGGGGAGAGTAGGTTTATTTCTACCTCATAGTGATGAAAGTCTTGACTCTCCACTAAGCATTCTCTGACAACACCTTAAGGTGTAGAGAGGAAGGGTGTCTTGTTACTGCTGAGCAGGAGGTGTAAGTCCAGCCTCCCTGAGCAGCCACCACTGACATTCTGGGGTGTCGTTTTTCCAAAAATTTTTAAAAACACCACTTATGGCTATATAATATCTCATTCTATGTATCAATACACCAAACTTTATTGACAATTTCTTTACTATAAATATTGACCATTCCCCTTTTTGAACCATTAATACTGCTGTGTTAGATAAAACCATGTGTTCCTAAAAATTTGTTTCTTATCAACTAACTCCATTTAAGTCATAGCTGTTACTTTTCTTTTAAACACTAATATACCATTTAAAAAACTATCAAGAATGAAACAAAAATGACCAAAAGAAAAGTACTAAAGATCAAGATAAAAGTTGTATTCGCATACCATCAAAAGGACTTTAGGGTATTTCTGAAAGATAAAGCTGTTTTAAAAATAAATGGAAAGAATGATTTATATTAGAGTACATGAAATGAACTTTTGCTGTACTTCACCCAGACCCTTGTCCATTCTCAGTAATGACTGGAGCCAAAAAACATCAGGGGAGTTAAACAAAGAACCATAAATTCTTATAGAACTCTATTAGATACTCTAAAATATGAGGGGAGAGGAGAAAGTAGTATAAGCTGCTAGTAGCTAAGAGTCTACTCTTAAAGTAACATATATTGACTAGAATTAATGAATGAAAGCACATCTAGATTCTCCAGAGGACATCTCAAATGCAATTTATGTGATGAAGAATCAAGGCTCTCCTGCAAATGACCCTCTATTTTTGTCTTTAGAATCCACCTGGAGATTCAAAAAATCTTTCACTGAAACTGAATATCTCTTTGTGGCAATGTTCCACAGTTGGTAAACAAACCATGGTCTTCATTTTCAAGCATTTATAGACTACTAATGGAGTCACTTAAGTATTAATAAACAGCTGCTGAATGAGGTGTATTATAATTAGAATCATTTTAAAAGACAAACTACAAATATAATTTAGAATAATGAAAATGTTCTAAAAATTTTTTGTAGTGATGAATGCACAACATTGTGATAGTATTAAAGCCATTGATTATATACTTTAGATAGATTGCATGGTATGTGAATATATCTCAAAAAATTCTTTAATAAATAAAGAAATAATTGTGCAAGCATAGTCAGAAGTAGAAGTTAAATACAGCAGAGGAAGCATAGAGAGATTGATAGTTGAGGAATTTTCTTGTTTGTTGGTCTGTTTTTTGTTTATTATTGCTATTATTGAAATGAAAATAATAATGATTGAAGTGATGAATGCACAACTATGAGATTATACCAAATACTATTGATTGTACACTTTGGGTGAATTTTATGCTTTATTAATATGTATCCATAAAATTGATTTGTTTTTTTAGAAATAGACAAAAATAAATAAGAATAATTTTATTCATAGTGAGGATCTAGGTAGAACTTTATGGGAAGACAATTTAATCTGGTATGTATTCAACAAATGCTTATTGAGTACCTATAATGTCTTCTAGATCTAAGGCAAACAGCACTGCACCAAACAGAAGAAGTCTTTATCTCATATAGGTTCCATTCAGTGGATTCAGGCAGATCATAAACAACAAAAACTGGAAGTTCAGAATTACCACCTACTGAGATGGGCAAGACTAGATGGCTGTTGACTTGAGGGACAGGGTAACAATAGTGCAGTTTACATTGGGTTAAGCTTAAACCTTGAAGGCAGAAAGTAAATTCTTAAAAACAGAAAAAAATATTCCACATCAAAGGAATAATACAAGCTAAGATGTGGAAGAGAAAAGCACTAGCAGTATCTGTGACCTGGTGAATAGCCTGGTTTTCCTGGGACATTTAATGAATAAGAGAGATAAGGGAAAATAGGCCTGAAAAAAGTAATTCTAATTGTTTTAGTTTCCTGTGGGTGTTCTAATAAAGAACCCAAAGGTTAGGGACTTAAAACAACACAATTTATGTTCTCACCTTTCTGGTGAGAAGTTCAAAATTAGTGTCAATGAGCTGAAATCCAAGTGTTGGCAGAACCACTGTTCTTCTGGAGGCTCTAAGAGAGAACTACCACCTGGTGGTTGCTGAAGATACTTGGCTTTTGGCAACACCCTTCAATCTTTATTTTTTCCTTTACATGGCCTTCTCTCTTTTGTACGTGTGATCTCCTTCTGCCTCTCTCTTATAAAGACCCTTTTGATTATATTTAATGTCCACCTGATAATCCAGATCAATCTCCTCATGTCAAGCTCTTTAATTTAATAAACTCTGCAAAGGTTCTTTTTTTGTCATCAAAGGTAACATTTTCAGTTGCCAGGCAGGTGGCATTATTTAGCCCATGGCACCGATAATATTGAGAATAGTAGTCCTGTGCCATCATACTGGAGTGAGGAAACTAGAATGCCACTCATGATACAGGTTTTAAATGTTTAAATATGAGGGATGTATTATGTGTATCTAGACTTAACACAGAAAAACTATTTTTACATTGTTTCTGGTAATTGAGTCAATTTTCTGGGCTCTGCAGCGTGATACATGTAAAGACAAAGCAAAGGCCACATCAAGTGGAATCAGTACAGTAAGTCTCCAAACAATGTAGAAACAAACAAGAAGACTATGAGTATTATAAATATGTTTGCTTGTCTACTTCTTTTCTTAAAAATCCAGAGAATAAGAGACTTTACTAACATGAAAACTAAAATAACCCCCAGGTTCATATAAAAATGCATTTTCTGCCTCTTAATTGAAATGGTTAATGCAATTAATAGTGATTACTTTTTCTAATGAATACTTAATTTTCTCTTTGGGAAATTTCTTATGATTGCAACTCATTACCAAATAATTACAAGCTACTTAGTGATTTGAGTGCCTTGCTGTTAATTCAGAGTGTTGGAAGGGAAAAATGTTTTTAATCTTTAATTCTAGCCTTCTGTATAAATACAATACATTCTTTTTGATGGTAAAACTTAATATTAATAAATATACTCTTTTAAAATTTCCTGAAATTTGTAGAAAAATCTCTGATGGGATATAAATGTTATTTTCTTATAAAGTAAACATTGATTTGGGGAAAGGAAGTCAGCTTGGATTTTATTCTTTTGGACTATAGACAAATCATCTGTAAATGAATTGGAGTTGGGACTAGATATGTGGACACTCCTGCAGACAGAACTTAATATATGAGCATCAGGTCCTTTGAGATGATTCTCTCATGTAAAGCCATTTTTTTTTTTTTTTTTTTTTTTTTTTTTTCTTTTTTGCACTGGGCTTTTCCTTTACTTTGCTGGAGGAAAACCTCACTGTGAGGTTGTGTCAAAGGAAGCCCCAGACAAACCAAGTTCTCTGCCTCCGTTGGGTTCTCTGAGCCACACTGGCTCTGAAGTCAAATGGAATGGGCTTAAATATGGATATTGCCAGGAATAAGCTCTGTGACCCTGAGCAAACTAATCATCATCTCTTAGCCTTAGATGCCTCATTTGTAAAAAAGGGGACAACTACAGAATTTGGGTTATTGGGGTTAAATTAAACCTGTGTAAGTCTCAGTTCCTGGCAGAATGAAAGCATTCCAAAAATGGCTACATTTTAGGCACCACTTAACTATACTATCCATAATCAACAGTGCCTGCTACATGGAATATGTTAAACAGTATATAATATTTTTCATGTTTTTACATTATAGGAAGGAAAAAAATCAAAGTGAGGAAAAGATTCAAGTTACAAGTATACAGGAAATATAGAATTAGATTATAAAGGAATCATTATATATCGTGGACATTTTGCAATATCACTTTCATGTTTATATGCAATATATGGCAATGGACATCATTTCTGTGTAGGAGCTCAAAAATTAGTCTCTTTATATATATTATGTGCCTAGCACAAAGTGGATACTCAAAATATATATATATATGATAAAGAAATTTTTAAAATATATTATATGAATGAATGCTTTCAAATAGCTATTTCACTATGCTAATGACATCTAAACTTAGAATATTAGAAAGCACAAATCTTTTTTGGTTGTTTCACATTTCTTTATATCAGCAGCATATCTTAAAATTTAAAATTACTCCCTAGAGTCAAAAGCAAGTCTTCCAAACCTCCTCATACACATAAACTTGAGCTTCACACCCAGGTAAGAATTTTTTTGCTCTGGAAAAAAAGTTGTAGTTTTTTTAGTGGTGTTTCAATGTAACAGAATAAATAGTTTTAAATTCTTTTCTGTATAACATAATTTATATATAATATAGATTCATATATATGATATGCAATATATATAATTATACATTTAAAGTAATTTACAAGAAAAAATATGTACTACTTTAGAGTAATCAGCTTTTATGCTACACTCAAAGCAATATGGTATATCTATTGGCTGAAAATATCAATTTAGGTTACTTCTTAAAATTTGATTTACAGAAATTAGTTGTGGAAAAATGCTCTAGACAGGTTCAAAATAACATGACCAACTCACTGATGTTACTGATGTTATTTAGATTTCTACAAGCAGCTTTGATCAATCTCCTGTCACCCAGAGTAAAGAAATAATAACTTTGTGAGGAGTAGCTAGATGCCTGAGGACACAGCTGATGCATTTAATAAAAATGAATGACGGCCAAAGAGATTATGAATCCCACATGCTTTCTATAGCTTGGTTAGCACAACAGTGATTTGGGTTTTCCCCCAAATCCCTGTTATCTGTCACTTTACTTTCAAGGAAGAATTTTTACTGAGCAGATATGTAGCCAGTACTGGATGAAGGCACTTAAAATTTCAATACTAAATACCCGTGATTCCAAAAGCTCATAATTAAACTGAGGTAAAAGTTAAGCAAGGCAGTCAATTTAATCAGGGAACACTACCCAGGCTCCTACTCCTTGAATTGTTAATCAGAAATTGAAGATAGTAGAGAAGAAGCCTGACAGTCTGTTGAGGTACAGAAATGGCAGGAATGGTGCTTATGATCCCCAGGGAATGACATTGGGGACAATCTTTATTACTCCAGACTGTAGGCAAGCTGTGTGAGCCTACAACAAAACCCCAACTCCCTGATGAGGTTTCCATTCATAAAATCTCTCCTTAAAGTGTCATTTCCAACCTGCTGGCTTTTGATTGAATTCCTGTATGGTCAACTAATCCAAATTAAACAGGAGCACATGATTGACTTTGACTAACTTAATGGCAACACTTGCAGGCAAATATGGAAACAACAGTCAGTTTGTTCAGAATCACCAATGGTATGGGCAAGCCTAAATGAGGCCAATGGACACTTGGGTATAAAGAGACTAACTGATTTAAAGGTAACATGCTTGTGTTAAACTATAGTGGTACTATCAATTCAAATAAACTGTAACAATTGGGATGCCAATAGGCAAAGGAATCAATCCAAAATGGTTTAAATGTAAAGACTATATTTAAGGGACTACTAATGGAATGTGGCCAGATTTAAGGAAAACAACCAGGTGTGCTGAGATACCTAAAGGAAGTAACTTTTTGACATTACAGTATGGAGGGATCAGGAAGAAATACTCTGACTTACCTTTTCTACCGCCTCTCAATAGCATGTGGATACCTCCCATTAGCCTTACTCAATTGGAAGCCAGATGATTAAGAATCTGGTTTGATGGCCTTGGAGGCCATAAAGCAGGGAAGATATTTGGGGGAAAAAAATGAATAGCTAACAAATCTAAACCATTTCTCTACTCTCCACATTCTTTATTGCCTTTCATTCACGTGAGGGAGCCTCATAGGTCATTGACCACTGTTCATCATGTTGTGACATAAATGCTTTAATTTTCTTCTTGGAACCTATATTATGATGTTAGATTCCACTTGTACACTACAAGAATATTGAAGTGAGTGGAAAGAAACAACTTTGATAAAATATGCAGAACTGAAACATCCACAGCTTCCATAAATAATCAGTAGTCCTAAGTTGTAATCATAACTTCTTCCCCCCACTTTTATATTCCCCTTACTCTATGCCAATATTTTGACTAGGTGAGTTCCATACATCTGCTGTAATACACATATTTAATTCTGAAGGACATAAGCCCTTAGTGTTCTTATCTCTATTGAGATACTCACATTTGCTTTGGACACAAGAGTACCATGGTATGCCCAAGACACCTGGATTCCAGGCATAGTCTCTTGACCCCATTGTGTTCCAGACACCTTGTTTCCTTTTAAGCAGGAAAGACTTACATCTTAGTCAATAGAGTCCCCTTCTTCTCTGCCTGTCCTTTCTGAGGTCTAGAGTACTCAAAATGGCTTACAAAATGTCTTGGCTTCCAAGTCCATGCTGCCTTTCTTGGTGGAAGTGTTTTTCCCTAGGGAACTAGGCTCTCCAAAGGCATCAAGTCCAAGGCTGAGATAAAACAAAAACCACTTAAATGGCTGAAAGATGAAATAGTGAAGGGTGCTCAGTATGAAACCATCCTCCCCCGCCTTTACCTCTGGATGCCTGTATTCTGGCTCTGAGGAAAGCAGAATTATATATTGATTGGCTACTTAGAGCAAGTACTGTATCCACAGAAAATACTGTTGTGTCTTAGTTTGTCAAGGATGCTATGACAAAAACCATGCAATGGGTTGCCTTAAAAATGGGATTTTTTTTTTCCTCCTGGCATTGGAGGCTTGAAGTGCAATAGCAAGGTCTCCATAGGCCAAGCTTTTTCCTAGAGTCTCTAACATTCTGGTGCTGGATTGCCACCATCCTTGGGGTTCCTTGGCTAGCATCTCTCCATCACATGACTATTGCTCTTTCCTTGTGTCTGATCCTCTGATTTCTGCAGACTTCTGGCTTCTAGCTTCTACTAACTGGCTGCATATGAATTTCCTTTGCTTAAAAGGAGTGTAGTCATATGAATTAAAGCCCACCCAGACTTAATTGGGCCTCATCCAAATAGGATCTTTGAAGATCCTATTCAGAATTGAAAATCCTATTCCGACATGAAGATCTTATTTACACATAGGATCTTTGAATATCTTATTCATACCTTAACTAGTAATCACATCTCCAAAAGCCCTATTTATGAATGAGTTCACAGCCACAGGAACATGAATTAAGATGAAGAAGTCTCTTGGAGGACATGATTCAATCCTCAATAGGCCATACTCCAAACATGAGGGGCAGATGGTGGTAGACAAGAACATGCACTACCAAAGTCCCCATTTCAAGGAAAATTGGTTGCCCCAGTGCCGAGATTGTTATCAGCAGACAGTTGTCACTGGTCAGCCCCTTCAGGGACTGCCTCTCTCTGCAGAGTGCCTCACCCAAGGTCATCTACTTTCCCCATGCAGCTTATATACAACGATTGGCTGAGACAGGCTTTAAGGTTCTGGTTATGTTGGCCCAATGTGGAATGACGCCAGGCTATTCCCTGTGGGGTTGCTGAGACTATCAGGCTTCAATTCACAGACTGACTTCTGTCTCTATCCAGTTATGCTCCCTCAGGTATGGATCTCAAAAGCCCTCACTGAGAAACGCTCCCTCAGGTATGGATCTCAAAAGCCCTCACTGAGAAACATACTTTACTTTAACTGTTTCAGCTCCTTCCTAGAGGATTCCAAATACTACATCATTCTCCCAGGTGGTGCCTTCCTTAGTTCTCTCCACAGTTTTGTCAGGCCGGCAGCGCGTGAGTGAGGGGAGATGCAATGAGATGAATTGACCCACTGGCAGAGACCCATGCTACACTTGTTTCCCATGAAACAAAATTCCTTAGTCAGAAGCATTTTTTTTTTTTTTGGAATACCAGATTAAGAAAAAAGTATTCTGAAGGTCCACAGATTGTAGTGCC
>JAQZBX010010542.1:0-44179 GCA_029593785.1 Cabassous unicinctus | reverse complement strand
CCATTTTCCATCAGAATATACCATGCAGAACTGGGTGGGAAAGAGTGTGGTCTGTGATGTGAACTGTAGTCTATGCTCGGTGGCAAGGCCCCAGGATGTGTATATCCATTGCGGGTGTAGTACCACACGGATGGGGAATGGTTGTGTGGGGTGTTTTTGGGGGTGTGGGCGGTGGGGAGCATGGGAATCCCTGTAGTTTACGAGTAATATTTGGGTAATCTAGGCACCTTTATAAAATGTATATATATATATAACAAATAACATTTATGTAAACAAACGCACATATATGCATATGTATTTATATATCATTTTACAAATAAAAAAAATTTTAAAAAATTATTTATATAAATTCCAATTCTTTAGTGAAACTCCCTATCTTTTAATGTATTCTATCTTTTCTTCTTCTCTCTAGAATATATTAATCATAAATATTTTAAAGTCATTGTCTGATAACTTTAACATCGGAATTACTTTGATCTTGCATCTATTGTCTGATATTTGTCATTTTTTATTATATTGAGCTGTCTTTTTCAATGCCTAAACTATTTTGATTGAATGATGAATTTATCTTTAAAAAACATGAAGAAAATCCAAAAGATGTTAGACAGAGCTTTCCTTCTATGAGGACCTTTTTCCAGGCTTATTTTTTGTAATATTTTTATTGTTCTATTTTGGATTGCATAATATTTCCAGGTACTATAATAAACTGGAGTTAGAGTATTTGCATCAAAATTTCCAGCTCCACCACTTGCTATCTGTTTGCTCTGGGATAACTCATTTAGTGGCTCTTGTCTTAGTTGTTCCGCATGTAAAATTGTGGCAGTAATAGTTGTTCTGATCATTAAATGATGTAAATCCATATCCAAATATGAATATTGTTTGGCACATAGTCAAAGCTATCTAAGGATTTTCTATTAAGCTTTTCCCTGAAATTTTAAAAATATGAATCTTATGTTCAGCCTGTCATTAATAATGTTTGATATTTTAATACCCAAACTAATCTTAAAAAACTCTAAAGTCAGTCAATATTAATACTGCCCTCCAAAACAGTGCAAAGATTTTTTTTAAACTTTATCATGATCTCCTCACTCTTTATTGTTTGCTTTTGTCCAGTAAATAAGTCTATCTTTTGAATCCCACAGATTATATTTTATTACTGCTTTAAATAGTTAGAATTTACATATATTTAGTCATGTTTGCTTTCATTTTTGGAAATACTTTTGTTTGCATTCAATTCTAAGTTAATAGTTTCTCCTCATTTTCTATTAATATTTGTTTATTTTAAACTTCATGGTCCCACAGTTTAAATTTTCACCTGTATTTTATGAATTATTAAATGCACTTACTTTATTATCTGCATCAAGTAATTCTAATACATGAATTTGAAGATACCTAATATTCCTGCTCCTTATGACAGCTGGTTCTTTCCTATGGTTTGTATCCACCTGTGTTTCTGTGTTTGCTTCCTTATTTTCCTGAAAATTTATATAAACCAGGATTTTTGGAAATATTTTGAAGCTTAGATTGTTGAGACTTCATTCTTATATCTTGTATTTTTGTTCTCTTGTGCCAGCCCTGCCCCTAAGTTTGCTTCCAACCTAGATGCATTTTAAATTTACTTTAGGCTTGCAATATTATAATCCACAAAAGCAGTGTAACTCTTAACCCCACCTGGATATGAGCACATGCCTATTGCCATGAATTCCAAGGTAACATTTTTTAACTTCTCTATGAGCCACATGAGCCAAAACCTAGATATAGTAGTTTGATTTTTTTTCCAATTCTGTTCTTCCAAAGTGGTTGTAGCCCTTCAGCAATCTAACTCTATGGGAACAACTCAGCTTTAACTCCTGGCCTTGTGGATTCCTCATCACTGGTTTCCCATCTCCTATACAGGTGATTATCTCTGAGGTTCTAAGCTAATCATAAGAAAACTACTGTCCGCAACACACACTGGCCACCCCTGATTCTATTCTCAATTCATTTTGGCCTCTATGAATTTTACTCATTTTCCTGAAAGCTAATAAATATGTTTAAAAGGTGTTAAAATGTGTATTATATCCCATTTATTAATATCTTCTCTGGTAAAATATTTTTAGTATACCTTGTCTGCCAGTTTTTTTCCAAATGAAAAGGTTGAGTTCCTTTCAATGAAAATAAATGATGACAGCCCTTTCACCCAAGCTATAATTTAATTATCAGTAGTATAAAAATAATTC
The DNA here is from genome assembly GCA_029593785.1 of Cabassous unicinctus. Lineage (NCBI taxonomy): Eukaryota > Metazoa > Chordata > Mammalia > Cingulata > Chlamyphoridae > Cabassous > Cabassous unicinctus. The sequence continues at coordinate 41,960 of JAQZBX010010542.1, read as the reverse complement.
AAAATATAGTAATTTAATTTAAGCATAATTATCAAAGAAAAACACATTTAAAAAGTAAACAGATAAAATTCAAACTAACAACATTAATATACCATTAAATTAATTTATCCATTCATTCACCTAATCTATAAAGATAGACTGTTGTATATGAATCACTGCATGTCTCTGGTAAGAAGAAGTGGGAAAAAGCACATATGGGTGGTGATTTCATGAAGTTTACCAATTGGAGATGTGGGAGACATTAATTAACTAATCAACCTCATAAACATAATGATGAATTCTAAAAGCTAGTTATACATGGGATTATGAGATCATACAGTAGGGGGATTTAATGCCATCAACATCTTTCTCTGAGATCTGTAAGATAAAGCAGGATAAGAAAAATATTCTGGGCAGGGAATAACATGTGCAAGATACAGAAAAAGAGTAACAGTGGTGCAGGTTAAGGAACTGAATGAGACCAGGGAGCCTGGAGCACAGATAGCAGTGGCAACACACTGTGAGAGTAGGTTGGAGAGATACCCAGAGATCAAGCTACACAGGCCCTCATTTGATGCTTTAAGAAGTTTTCTTTTTATACATGAAATGGATAATTACTTCTTTTGCTGCAACTAAATTACTCATTTAAAAATGAATCTGCTGAAGAGATATTCTGTCCCAGCTGAGTGGACTTGGCAGCCTTGTCAAAAATCAGTTGCCCATAGAGTTGAGGATTTCAGTTTGATTCCATTGATTAATACGTCTATCTTTATGGCAATATCCCGCTGTTTCAGAACAATCTCTTCAACAAATGGTGCTAAGAGAACTGGATATATATATCTAAAAGAATGAAAGAAGACCCCTACCTCATACCTTATACAAAAATTAACCCAAAATGGATTAAAAACCTAAACATAAAAGCCAAGACCATAAAACTTCTAGAAGAAAATTTGGAAAAGCATCTTCAAGATATGGTGGTAGGCGCCACTCACCCCCTGACTCCCACCAGCCACCGAGTGAGAGGGAGCATTCTCTGGTAGGAAGAGGGTTCTGGTGAAAGGTGGAGAGGGGTTTCTTATCTGTGGGTTTGGTTACCTGGGCCCCCTTTGAACTTGTGGGAGTATACCCACTGGCACCAAGGAGGCCCCAGGAAGAGGGGAGAGGGGAATCTGCTCAGGTGAGCCACACCCCAGCCACCCTGGGAGAGAGGAACTTGGGCAAGGAGAGGGCGGAGACAAGCAATTGGCTAGTCCTGCCACTGAAAACTCTCAAACTTACAACCCCCCTAAGGGAGGCTGGCAGTAGAGAGCCTCAATAAGCTCTCAAGGGCCTATATAGTGTCCCCTGGGAGGAGGAGGGGTCTGGAAGAGGGTTGAGAGTGGTTTCTTTGAAATGAGTTTGGTCACTGTGGTCCCCTTTGAATCTCTGAAGGGACCTCAACCTGACCAGGAAAAGGGAGGGGGAATCCACTCACACAGGCTGTCACGCCCAGCTGCTCTGTGAGGGAAAGCAATTAGAATAGAAAGGAGGCAGGGACAGACAGGACCCTAATCAGCAGGACTCTGGCCAACTGCAAAGATTCTAATCTGCCTAAGAGAAGGTGGGCAGATACCTTTCTGAAAGGCTAACTGACCCAAGGAGAACATTTAGCTCAGTGGAGGAATTCCGTCTTTGAATATAGGAGATACCTGGTTTGATTTCAACTCTTGTTAGAGAAGTGATCCACCAGGTTAACAGGCATCCAGCTGACACTTTAAGACAGGGAACATTTAGACATTGTTTTTGTATTAACTTTTCTTGGATCTCTTATCTTTCTTAAAAAAGGAACTTTTTTTTTTTTTTAATTTAACTTATTTTACTTGCTAAAACCCAGTTCAAAACCTGCAGAAGACAGGCTGTGGGGTGATTGATTGATGAACACCAGCAGCCTGAAAAGCTCCTTAGGTGCCTAAGGGGGAAGGTTGTTTTCCATGGTTTTTGTTTGTCTGCTTGTTTGTTTTTTGTTCTTTATTCTTTTTTCAATCCTCTTTCTGCCCCTCCCATTTTTAAATCAGGTGCTGCTGTCTTGTTTCTCCTTTGTTGTGTGTTTCCTTTTCCTTTGTTTCATTTTTTTGTTGTTGTTTACCAAATTTTTTCTACCTATGCTATTTCTTTTCCTTCCTTCATCTATCTTCTGTTTTCTGTTATTTTTCTTACATTCCACCTCTTTTTGTTTGATCTTCAATTTTCTTTGTCTTTATTTCTATTTCCTTTTTTCTCTGTTTTCTTTCTTTTTTGCTTTTTTCTATTTGTCTTTTCTTTTCTCTTTCCCTCTCTTCTCATTATTCTGGCTTTTTAATTCATTCTATCTATTTTTCTCTATTCCGTTTCTCATCTCATCGTTTGTACTCCACTTTTTTATTCTTATTCTTCTGCACGTCTTACTCGAGTTAAGTATTCATTTTCCTAGGTCTTACACAGTTCCTCTTCTTTTACTATTATTATCACTATTATCCTCTCTCTCTTCTTACTTCTTTTCTTTTCTCTGGGCCTAATTTTTTTTTGAGGGAACATAGATAACAGCAAGGAAATAGCATAAGAGGAATGAAGTGTCAAAGTGAAAACCTAAAACACACACAGAAACAACAACAAAAATACATGGTGGTAGGAGGTGTTTTCTTAACATTATACCCAAAATACAAGCAAAAAAAGAAAAAATGGATAAATGGGGCCTCCTCAAAATTGAATACTTTTGTGCTTCAGAGGACTTTGTGAAGAAGGTGAAAAGACAGCCTATTCAATGGGAAAAACTATTTGGAAGCCACATTTCTGCTAAGGGTTTGCTATCCATAATATGTAAAGGGAACATGCAATTCAATGATAAAAAGACAAATAATCAAATAAAAAAATAAGAAAAGACTTGAAAAGACATTTTTCCATACAGGAAATACAAATGGCAAAAAAGCACATGAAAAGATGTTCAACATCACCAGCTATTAGGGAAATGAAAATCAAAACCACAATGTGATATCATTTCACACCTACTAGAATAGCCACTACTGAAAAAAAAACAAAAACAAAAACAGAAAACTACAAATTTTAGAGAGGATGTGGAGAAACAGGAACATTTATTCACTTCTAGTAGGATTGTAACATGGTATAGCCACTGTGGAAGACTGTTCGATGGTTCCTCAGGGAGCTAAATATAAATCTGTCATATAATTTGGCAATCCCACTACTAAGTAAATACTCAGAAGAACTGAAAGTAAGGACACAAACAGACATTTGCACACTGATGTTCACAGCAGCATTATTCCCAATTGTCAAAAGATGGAAACAGCCAAAGTGTCCACAAACCAATGAATTGATAAACAAAATGTGGTATATACATAAAATAGAATATTATTCAGCTATAAGAAGAAATGAAGTCTTGATGCATGTAACAAAATGGGTGAACCTTGAGGACATTATGTTGCATGAAATAAACCAGACACAAATGGACAAATATTGTATGATCTCACTTATATGAACTAAATATAATGAAAAAACTCATGGAGTTAATAGCTAGAATATAGGTGCCCAGAAGATAGAATGAGGGTAGAGAATGGGGAGCTAAGACTTAATTTGTACAGAATTTTAATAAGGTTGATTGCAAGTGTTAGGAAATGATAAGGTAATGATAGCACATTATAATGAATGTAATTAACTGCACTAATATGTCTCTATGATTGTGGCTGAAAGGGAAAGTTTAGGGTCATATATACCATAAGAAGGAAAACTACAGGATGAAACATGAGGTTGTATAACATAGTGAACCATGTTGTGGATGATAAGTATGGTCAATTGTACAAATAAAAGAATGTTCTTCCATGAATCAGAACAAATGTACATTTATATTACAAGATGTCAATAGTAGGATGCAAATTTGAGTAAAATTACACCTAAAGCAAACTATGGACCTATTTTGGGCATTTTTAGGAGAAATAGGGGGATCCATAGACAGTAAATGAGTAAAAGTATTAATATTTTTCCAGCAATTTTAAAATAATTATGTCAAGTGAAAGAAACCAGACACAAATTTCTGCATATTGTTTGACTCCATTTATATAAAATGTAAATATAAATAAATTTATATAGATAGAATGAGATTAACAATTATGTATGGCAGGGGAAGGATAGAAGGATTGAGAAGTAAGTGCTAAGGGGTAGGAGGTTTTCCTCTTTGGGGTAATGGAAATGTGGTGATGAATGAACAACTCTGTGATTATATTATACCAAAAGTCATTGAATGTACACTTTAGATAGATTGTATGGTATGTGACTATATCACAAGAAAATTCCTTTTAAACTGTATCTCGTATTGACTGTGATATTTCAATTTCTATTAAGTGACATATGACTGTACAACATAGTTTCTTGAAATGACTCCATTTTTCTAAAAAGATGAAACTTTAATCAAGCCAAGAGTAACCATTGAATAACAATGTCATGATCTATTATTCCAGGAAGAATACAATATTTTATTTTTGAGTTTGAACTATGTAGCCCTCCTAAATTAATATTTTCTTTGAGGAGGACTATTTGTACTTAACATAGTAGGTTTTCTGGTTTAAGTCACCATGATAATTATAGCTCAAACTGGTGAGGAAATGTCTAAAAGTAACTGTTATCATGCAGTTTCCCAAGATTTATTCACCAAAATGTGAACAAGAATGCTATTTCCTCAAATGTCCACCATCTCCAGCTCCCAGAAATATGTTTTACAATTAGCTTTACTGTGATTGAGGTTAAATTATGAGGGAAGATGCCTCAGACCAAATGAATCTGATCTTGGGCATTTTGGGGAGAAATAGTGGGATCCATAGTAAGCAAATAAGCATAGTAAGTAAAGAACTTCCAGAAGAATTGGGTGCCTATTCATTTATTCAGATTTGAAGAATTCAAGGGAAACTTTTGGAAGATGGAAACAAATCATACTTCAGTGGGAGCCACATGAAGAGTGGGAATACATTCAAAGGGAATCCTTCACCTTCCCTGTGAAGACCAAAGTCTTTCCTTTGAAGAATCTTAGAAAAGTCTGCAGAGTGATAAGGAGAAGGAAGATCTGTCTTACGGTATCTTTCCAGTGGCTCCAATGAAGAAGAGCCCAAATGATGAACTGTATTATGACTCCCAGTTATAGATGTTGGCACATGATAAAGGAAAGTAACCAAAAGACCAAATTGAGATAGAGGAGAAAGACATATGGTGCTTCCCTCAAGAAATGCAAACAATAAATTTGACAGTTTCCCAAAATCTGCCATGAAAACATGCACAAATACAAACCTTTCAAATTATTTATATGGTAATTGTGAGGCACATAAAGCCATTCCAAGAGATTTTACTTTCTTCTTCCCCTTTGTTTAGGAGAAATAAAATTTCCAAAACATGGGCATTGGTACTTATATAATCAACCATACTACTTTCTGTGTAGTCATTTAATCATCTCTAACCTCATTTTATTCCTATCAAATGAGATATTGGATTGCAAGTATGTATATTGGCATTTATGTAATTCATAACACAGACAGAATACATAGCCCTACCAATAAGGAAACAAGAAAATCAATGAACTTGCAAAAATATTAACTGAGAGAAAGTTTAGCTTAAGTTGATGAGGTTGATTTCTTTTCCTCATGGCATTTCTTCCAAAAAAGTCAAGTTGAAATAATTACTTCTGTCAATTAAAAGTTCCCTGAAGACAGCCCAGGGACTTTTAACATTAGAGTTAGGTAATGACTTTGGTAGACATCAATAACTATGTTTTGAGCTAAATTTACTTAACATGTGAACACAAACACATATGAAAATAGTTCTAGGGGTTGAAGTGTGAAGCAAGAGCTAATATGTCCTTGGTATGGTCTTGCCCAGGTTGAAGCAGACTGACATTATGTTCATTGAATAGGGCAAGTGAGTAGGAAGAATCTAATCTGTTCTAATAGCTCCTTCACACAAGGCTATTGGAATGAGTAATGATCACCTCAATTCCCAAATCAATGGCTACTCTCATGTACGTACTTTCTAAGGTAATCCATCACATCATTTCTAATGTGCTCTTTAAAACTTGGGTGAATTAATTAAACAATGAAATCTACTTGTTTGATATCTACTTGTTAGTTGTGAGATCAATGGATTTATAAACAAATGAATCAAGGTTTCAATTAAATATACTTTGTAGCTGAAGTTGTGGTAAAACAACTAACTATAATTCTTGACTCTTGACTGGACATTTTTGGAAAATTTACTGTAAAAGACTTCACTGTGCTGTTCAAAAAAGGAATCATCTTCCCTCAAGAAATGCAACCAACAGCAAACATGACAGTTTCCAAAATTCTGCCATGAAAACGTGCACAAATATGAACATTTCAAATTATGTATATGGTAATTGTTCGTGAATATGTGTTCAATTATATGTACATAACAATTCTACTTTGGAGTCCTCATATTTTCAAATATTATATTCTTTTACCTTGTATTTATTTGGAAGTTCCAAAGGATGGACATAAATATACATGTTAGGGACTATTTTAATTTTGCTAATGATTCCTCCAAAGAGTGTGCATTTTCCTCGTAACACTCAAAAGCAGAGAAGATTTTTGGCTAACAAAAATAGTTTTCTATTTTGTTTGTAAAAATGTAAACTTGGAAAACACTTATACTCCTGATCAGATTCCAGCTGTCTAAAATGGTATATGGTAAATATAGTTTTATTTGGTTTGAGCACCTGCAAAGTGGCAAGACAGTATGATGTTCCATGGTGTCAGCCTTTGAGAAAACAGCTGTGGTGTAAAATTAGCCTATATGAAACCACATATGTAAATAAAAGCAACCACATAAATGTGGAACCATTTGGACCCAATATTGTAGCTAAGTGGAAAACAGATGAACAAATGGACATGATTGTCACAGACTGCAGCAGGGACAAAATATTGAATTAGAAAGAATGTGACCATGTTAAACAAATGGGCTAAGGGAATAGTCTTCTCGAAAAATTCAAAAGAATTTATGTGGTTGTCAGATGGTGAAAAGATAAAATGAGAGTGTGATTCAGAGGCTTAGGTCCAAGATTTTCACAATACAGAAAACAGATTCCTATAAACAAGACAAAGAAGGCAAGCTGCAACTCTGGAATACTGGTCAACTTTAGGAAGCTAAATTCCTTCTCTCTGGTCTGAATTATTTTGAACATTTCCAGATAAATTCTTCTTCTGCTTAAGGAAATAAAAACAGGCTAATTATACATGAAGAAATAATGCACATTTAAAATTCCATTCAAGGGTTTTATGTAAATGTCTTCTCATTTCTGTCATTTTACAAAGACAGCATTATAAACTCCAATTTTTAAAATCTATTTTTTATGAAGCACTTACTATGAACCAAGATAAGCAATAGCGAAACAATTGCTTTCAAAACAGTGTTTCTGCAATACCATGGAAACACATGCATTAAAAAAAAACCCTAAACATATAAGCATATATTCTCCAAAGAGTGAGAAGTTTATCAAAAGATTAATGCAGAAATCTAACAGAGAAAATTTTGTTTCAGACATATGAAATAACTGTCTAGCTAATGATAAACAGCAGTTAATATATAGCAAATGAATGCTATACTTCAGCCATGATGCTAAGTGCTTTATATGTTTTAATCCATTTATTCTACAGAGCAACCCTATGAGAGAAAATACTATATCTTCATTTTATAGAGGAAGAATCTGAGGCAGATAGAGGTTGAATAATTTTCCATGTAAGTCTGATTCTAGAGTTCATACCTTTTGAAGTTACTTCAGGTGACAAATTAGAGTCAGGATCTGACTTCAAAGCTCATTTTATTCAGTACGATGGATTTGTTTGCACATTGTAAAGTAGGATGACTTCTCATAGTGAATTATATCATTCAGTATACATGCAGATGTCAAATACCTTATCAACAATGTTTTGGGAAGATAGAAAATGATTGTATTTATTGCATGACTTTTCAGTTCAGTAAAATATAATGTGTTAAGATCAAAACAAACTTTGAAGCAGGAAAAATTTGAATGGCTTTCTGACTTATATGATTTTAGATTTAGATTAATAATTAAACTGGGAGTCTCCATTTCCTTATTTTTTAATTGAGATTATAAGGCTGAACCCATAGTGCTGTTGGGAAAATTAAATAAATCAACATATATTAAAACAATGCTTGAACTTTGGCAGGCATTATTCTTCTCTTCCCTTTGTGTTTTCATGTACATGTATATCTAAATCTTCAGACATCCAGTGCTTCCAATAAAGTATCTGATTTATGAATAAATATGTTAGGCCCATAGCATTGCCGTTCCTTGAAACATTTGTTTATAATTTTTTCTTACAGAAATAACAATTTATGTGCTGATTTTTCAGATAGATAGGGGAAACTATTACAAAATATCCTATCATAATTATTGTGCCTTAGAGAAACACAAACCACTTTCTTCTATTTTCTCCTGGATTCTTCCCTGATAACATTATTCAATGTGCTCAATATAGATAAAATCCAGCAGAGTTAACTTTAAAAGGAGATGAGTATATATTTAGGGGCTTCTTCCTTAATTCTCTCATGAGAAATTTGTCAATAACAAGGGAATTATTCTTTAACATTTTAGGTAAAAGCCAAGGTCTACTGAAATAATTCATTAACGCAAAAAAAATTCTTGAGCACCCTTATTCTATGTACAATACAGTGCAATATGAACTATAAAACAGGCTATCTTAACAGGCTGATTTTGTAATTCCAATGAACCAGTCAATTCATGAAAGAACGTTTGCATTTCCTCTTGTCTTGAACTTTTGTAGATGTCGGCATAACAATTGGTTGCATATTGTTATGGTCAGTCATAAGTGTCAGTATAATTATGGGTCACATATTTCTGAAAAAATGCCATTGGCTTATAACTATCTAATGTATTTCCTCAAGGGCATTTTTGGTCAATTTGAAGTCATTTTTCTAAATACATCTTGTTGGAATTTCAAAATTGGCATTCATTTATTATTTTATACCTTATTATTTTATACTTCACCCATTACTGAACTTTTTTTTCACTACCAAGGGCTGTGCTAAGCTTTAAAGATATAAGCATGGACCCTGAGCTCAGAAAATTTGGAATAATAACCGACTAGTTTTTCATAATTAAATATGGGTATATGTTTAAGTAGAGATCCAGAAAACTATTAATTGAATGTAATAACTTACAAAAATGGTTATTTGTATGTGTGTTTTGACAAAATTGTAGACAATGTGACTTTCAAAGGGAAATATGTGAATAACAAAGTCTAGTAATACATGGAAAAATAATTGTACCGAATAATATAGAATATATGAACCTAAAATATTACCCTGAAGGAGATATGCAGCAGAGATCAGCTCTAAGGTAAAAAAGCTGCTTTGAAATAAACTGATGAAAATATTTTGATTAAGGGAAGTGACAAATTACTGCACATTTTCCTTTTAATTGAAAGCAATTTCTACTATGTGATCATACATCAGTTCCAACATTTATTTTGTTCAGTCCCTGCTTGGTCTGACAAAACGTTTTTCTTAAGAACTATGGGGGAGTGGGAGTGGTTGGTGTGAAAAGAATGAAGTTCTTGCCTAGGGCCTAGGGATAGTTTCAATCCATTTCTAAGTTACAAGAGCATTCATATTCTTGTATTATATTACTTAAGAAATTATATTGATTTCTCTCTATATTTTCTTTTCTCCTATGAAACTATACAATCCCAGAGCTTCTTGAAGATTCTTCTGTACTGGGAGTGGTGCTTGGCTTATAATGGATGAACAATAAGCATTCCTTCACTTTGCTTATACCATGCAAGTTCAAGTTCAACAGAAACGTTACATACTAAATAAATAACTTGCCAAATGCCTCCTTTAGCCTTAAAAGCCTTAAAAAATCACTCATCTTCTTTCATTCTAAAATTAGATAAATGATGATTAATTGTTGCAGAGGACAACTGTGGGTACAATTTGAACTGTGGTACAGCTATCTACTAACAGGCCCATCCTGAAAAATAGACTAACAGGGCAGAGACGAGAGAAAGTATGAAGGAGGCCAGCCCCAAGGAGTATGAAATGCCATTGATAAATTCTGCAAAAGTCCCAATTTCTTTTGAGGTCATCCATGCATACTTATAATAAACATCCTTTACCTATTTCAGATGTTAAGATCTAAAAAGGATTTCTTTGAAAGTTTTGATTCTGGTTTCTTTTTGTGGCTGAAGAAGGAACGTATGTTACTGAGAGTGACTCCCTCAAGTGGGGAGAAGCATGTAGGTGGCAGTCATGAACAAGGGAGTCTGACCATAAGAACTCTTTCCTAGTGGTGACAGCAAGTCTCATCTGTGGTTGTGCTCATTTCTTCTAAACTATGAGAGAGAAGCCCCGAAGAACAAAAGCTACAGAAATTTTAAACCACTAAATATTAGCTTATGGTAGTCAAAATGTGTATTAATATGCTTGTGCACATGCCAATAAATACCCATATATTTGTTTGTAGATTTATGTAAACTTAAGAAAGTGTTAAAAGTGATAAATATAGGTAAAGGAGAATAGGAAATCAGGGCAGTACAAAAACAAGGGAAATCTTCTAATTCTTTGCTTTTATCCTTCTATAGAGATAGAATATTTTGCTATAAGAATTATTAATTTTATAATATAAAACCAGGAAAACTAATCCTCAAATCTACATATACACACACCTGCCATCTCCACACATGTACTCATATCTCACATGTAAAACTAAAAAGCATCTCTTCCTATGTTCTTTAAGATTTGTCATTAGATTATAGCTTCTCATTATGGGTTTACATTTTACTTTATTATAAATGTTGTTAAAGTTAGATCCAATTCTCAAATATAGATATTTTGTTTAATTTATAAAGTAAGATGTCCTCTGATTTTATTTTGAAAGCACATTTTTCGTGATCAGTTTCTGAAAAGCTTGTTTCACATCCTTGTTCCTCAGACCATAAATGATGGGGTTCAGCATAGGGCTTACGAAGGTATAGAAAATGGCAATGATTTTGGATTGCTCCACTGCCTTTTCCATGGGAGGTCTAACATAGATGCAGAACAGGGCCCCATAAAACACAATCACTGCCACCAGGTGAGACTCACAGGTAGAATAAAGCTTTGCACCTGTCTTCAGCGGAACGCATACTCAAGATGGTAATGAGAATGAAGACGTAGGAGATGAGGATGATGAGGAAGGAGTTCGATAAGTTAAATCCTGCTATCACAAACATGGATGTTTTCTTAATGAAAGTGTCGGAGCAGGAGAGATGGATGTGGGGTGGGTCAGCACAATAGAAGTGGTTAATGATGTTGGAGCCACAGAAGGTCAGGCTGTATGTCCACATGATTTCCATCAGACCACTAAGAAACCCATAGACATATGGACTAGCAATCAGTCGAATGCACACCTCTTTGGACATCTTACTGCTGTAAAGCAAAGGGTTACAGATGGCCATGTATCTATCATAGGCCATCAAAGCTGACATGTATTATTCCGTAATAACCATGGCAATAAAAAAATAACACTGGACTAAGCAAGCAGCATAGGAAATGGTTTTCTTCTCTGATAAGAATTTCACCAACATTTTGGGAGTCACATTAGTGGAATAGCACAAGTCCAGGCAGGACAAACCGGCAAGAAAGAAGTACCTGGGAGTGTGGAGGTGTGAATCTATTCTGATCAAAAACCAGCATCCCAAGGTTACCACCCACAGTGATCAAGGAGATCATCAGGACCAGCACAAAGAGGATGGGCTGAAGCTCTGGATGATCTGTTAATCCCAAGAGAATAAATTCAGTCACCAAGGTGGAATTTCTTCTGGCCATTTTCTTGGGAAACACCACTGTTTACTTAGATGAGGTAAAATAAATTAAGAAGTTGAATGAGAACGCAATCATATACTTCTTCTCTCTGTTGTTCTCACCTCTCTCTGCCTGTTTCTTCCTCTCTCATTATTCATCACACAGCTATTACTAGAGATAGAATGTAAGAGCTGGTAGTGACCAGAATGTCTTGACCCTAAATAGTTGAGACTATGACATGCAGATGACTCCTAGAAAGAATGGCTCCTGTGACTCCAGCTTGTTTATAATAGGATAATTATTACCTGGAATTTAACTAAAAATAGATTGAGCTATCTTCTATAATTTATAGTTCATGATAAAATTACAGTTTTCTTCATTGAGCCTGGAACTGGTCTTGAACAGAATGGTGACATATATTTGTTAAACCGTTTTGTGGTCACTAGCAGTGTGGGCAGTGTTTAGAGGGATGCAACTTAGAGATTCTGCTTTTGAGAATCGCATTGCCTACTTGTGCATTAAAGAGTCCAGAATCACATAGGTTTGAAGGCATTCTACAGGACCTGTTTTACTGTTATACCCATAAAATAGAGGGGGATGGATAATTCCTCCACAAGTAGATCAAACATAAAGTCCCCAAATTTGGAAAGAACAAATTCTTGTTTGAATTACTGGTGGAAGACTTTGTAGTTAGCAGAGTAAGAAAGAAAAAAGCAAGAGGGACACAGATAAGGAAAAGAGCATTCTCAAAATTTTGATCATAGTATTCGTTTGATTACACATCTGTGTTCTTCATTTATCCCAGAAAGAATTTAAGGAATTTACAGTGTATAACAGAATTTGGGAAATCTGTGTTACAGGTAAACAAAAATTTGACTCTAAGCTTTCTAGTAACATGCATAAATAGTTCAGTGTTCTTCATCAAAGAATGATGAATGTCCAGAAGTTATTAAAAAAGAACTAATCATCAAAAGTAGAAATATTCTTAATATAAGTTTTGAAAATACTAATTATAATGCAAGGATTATACTTTCATATAATATTATCAGTTCATATAATAGTGATTAATGAAAAGATAAAATGAAAGGATTATGCAGGATCGTACATGGATCCCTGGTCAGAACATACATTAGTTTATAAATGATAATTTATATCTCAGATAAGGGATCACAAACTTACATACCTACAGAGGCCATTTAGGTAACAGAATTGAGGGGAGTAAGTTGGGCATAAGAGTGAACTGATGTGAACTGGAGACTGGCTCCAATCTAAAGTATCAGCAGCTACTCAGGCCAAAGGAATTATTGCTAGGTGGTAAAATGGGCCTCTTAACCCCAGAGTTTAAAAGCTTCCAATTATAAAGACTTATCAGAATTCATCATTTTAATTGTCAAATATAAAATTTTAGCATTTAATTCAGTCTTAGCACAATATTTAACCAAAGCATAATAAAAAGTTTACAGACTTGATTCACTAAGCTGCAGATAAAAATTCAGTGCAATCCCAATGTCACCAAATAGACTTTTCCAGTTTCTAAGCTGTGAGGAATTAAAATAGGAATGCTCACAATTTAGCTGTTTTATCTCTTTGATGCTACCAGGATGCTACATGATTTAGTCCACAGAAAAGAGATAAGTGTATACACAAACATCATTGACACCATATGTCTACAAATTATTTTGCTGGGGAGATAAATATAGCTTAAATCAGTAATTGCCTTGGGAAAGCTGGTTTATATGTTTGTGATGATGCAGACTTATGAAGAGAAAGTTAAGTAAAATGCATTTAATACACTAATAATGATTTGAACAAGTTGACTAATTGTGGTCGGGAATCATAGTAGAATCAAATAACAGAAACCTTTAACTGGGATCTGAGAGATAACTAGAGATTTTCTCAGAGGACAAAAGTAAGTAGATATTCCAGGTAGTGTGAACAATATATGCAGTGATAGGAGGCTTGTAGGGAAATTCAAGGATATTTCACAAGTATGTAGGGATGAATTTTCTATTGTGGTAAATAAGTCTTTTAAAAGATAATAAGCAGGCAAACTAAGAACGTCCTTTTATAGCAGAACAAGAAATGTAGACTCTCCTCAAAGTTGAGATACGCATATTTACTCAGTCTCTACTAGTGTTTTGGAGTGTGTGTGTGTCCCAAAGTATGATAATGTATTAGAACTCACATACTTGTTACTTTGAAACAAAAATATTCTGCAGGGTTTACATATCTAACCTTGAATTGTGCAGGAAATACAGCATTAGAGAATCAGTATTTGTATATTAAAAGTGCTCTTTTCTCACTCCCAGAGATGAAGGATCCCTATGAAAATATTCACCTTAATAGATGTAAATCTTCTATTTAAATGACATATGGGCATTCAGGTAATATATTTAAAATGACAAAAACGGAAAATGGAATTTATTCTGCGTATTTCCTAACCCTTTCTTTACAAAAATGCAGCAACCCATACTTCATAGCTTAGGAAGAAAATAAATATATTTTAATAATAGTACTTCCTGACATGTATGTAGACACTTCATTTTAACAAAGTAATCACACTGGTTCTATTTCATTTGCCCTTTAAAGGAGTGCTGCCACAGCTGCAGAACAATTACAATTAAGAACGGGAAAATGGGATGCAAATAAATGTTGTGTGTTGCCAGCTGTGTTTTTAGATTAGTATTTACAAAGCTGTTCAACAAAATTACTGGACATTGGGAAACAAAATAGATCGATGGCAAAATAAATGTGAAAAATTCCATGGTTTGAAAAAGAACAAAATGGGTTTCACTATTCCAGAAATTCCCAGAGTCTTTTACATGTCCATGTGCTAAAGGTGTTGGCAGGAATATGCAGCATTTAACAAGCTGACTCATTAAGAGTCTATGGGCATCTCCACTGTTCTCTTTAGTCTAAGAATCCTTAATTCCACAATGACAACATAATGCTAGAATCCTTGCACCTGAACAGCTCAACAATATACAGAGAGGTCATATATATTCTGCACTACTTCGAAAACCACCTTCATTCAATTTTGCCATTAGTAGAGTCATAAAGCACATTTTAATTTAACACTGATTCATGATCTAAAAAAAAAAAAATGTTTGGGACAAATACCATGCAAGAGCCACTCCAAAAAGGGGGTGAGAATCGAAACAGCCAGAAAATGTTAAAGAGAATTGGGGGAAATAGACTAGAACATGACATAAGGGCTTGGTAGATCAATTGCAGATTGGCATAAGTCTTTTCTGCTCTCCAACATGCAATCTGTATAGATGGACCCTAAATTCTAGCACCTGATTGATTAATGTATCATATTTAACAAATATTAATGGTTGTCTATGAGGCATCTGCTTAGGATAAGGCATATGGCAAATTTACATATATGTAAATATAGCACATGAAGCATGCTCCAAATGTTGAAAATTATCTCATATAATTTTCACATATTTTACCTTTTATCTCATGAAATTATTACAAGTTAAGTTGTTCTTTGATTACACCTCCATATTTTCTCCCCCTTCTCTTTTGTAAGCCCTCTCTTGTCATCCATGAAACCCTTTCCAAGCCCCTTCTAATTGAGTTACTTGCTTAAGTCATATGTTAGGGGCTAAAGCTCTCTGGAAAACATCATTCTCAAAATGACAATGAGAAAATGTCTTCAAGACCTAAAGTTCCTTAAATACCTTATTACCTAATACCTTTACTACCTCTATGCCATGTATATAATTACATTTTAGAAGTACAGTTTCATTTCTAGACAGTCTCAGTGTAACAAAAAGGCACATGTATATATATATATGTGTGTGTATGCTTACTAATTTAAATAAGTTGATTAGGTGTGCATAAGGTAAATATTGTCAGCAATTGCAAAATATTTTTGGTAAATCCCTATGATAAACTCAAATTTGCTGCATTAGAGCTAAGGTCTTTTTTCTGCTGAAATTAAAACTCTGAATGATCACAACATGTATAACAGAAATCCAGCTGAGGATTCTATTTCTATACACAAATCCTTTAAGAGCTTCCACTGTTAGTATGTTATAGGCTCATGTTTAATGACTTTGAAAGTCACCTTTGATAGATTCCTATTTCCTTTCCAGTTTACTGTACTGAGTGTACTCTGTTTTCTTATTTTATATTAATGCAAGCAGTAGAAAAAATATATCCCACCTGGCTCTTACCATTTTCTAACTCTTATCCCAATATAGAATGACAGTAATTAGAGAGAATGAAGTATAGAATGAAGTATAGAATGAAGTATTAGAGAGATTGTAGAACCTGTTGTGTAATAGCCATGAATATTTTGATCTCCGCATAACAAATATCACGCAGATAAATAACTAAATCTTGGTTAGGTGGGGTGGTACCAGATAGCCTTTTAAATGTTCTCCTAGGACATTGGTGCCCAATCTGAAGATTATAAGTAATTAAGATTCAATGGGAGAAGCAGTGAATTTTAAAAAATATATGATCTTTATTGCAAGATACATAACTGAAATAAATCTCCACTAGATTTTATTGGTTCAATAAAATCAAAGGTATTTTCTTGGGACTGGAATGAGGACATATAACAAAAGACAACAGAGAAAACACATATTTATTTGTGCTTGTAAATTTGATTCTTATGGATATCTATAGTTATGTGTTTATTGTTGATTTTGTAACAATGCCAAAAAATTGTTACTTGTAGAATAATAGTGATTATTAAGCAAAAAACCAGAGATGCCATTCATGATAAAGTGCTAAAAAAAATGCTAAAATTCAGAGTTCCAAAAATTTCCTATGCAATCAATAGAATTACAATGCCCAACTCTACCAGTTTCATGGTGCCCAACATACTACTTGTTGAAATGTTCATTTCAGAATTAGTTTGTCCTCTTCAAGCTCCAGTTAAAATGCAGATGTCCTGGGTAGCAGGATAGCTTTGAACTTCTGTCACAGTTACTAATCCATGTTCCTAGGAACACCATTTTGCAATCCTATAAAATAGATTGAGTGGGAGTCTAGGAGACATTAAAGTCAAGGAAAACACTATAGAAAATAGAATTAAGGCTTACTGAATTTTAATTTCAATAGCTCATTCTGGAAACTACCTCAATTGGGCATTAAAACATAGGTACATCTACTAGAATAGTTGGGAAAGTATTAATATTTTAAACAGAAAAATTAATAAAAAGGTACATAAGTAATGTTGTAGGAGTAACCATGTACTGCATGTGAATATACATTTCATAGTAATGAGAAACTTCCTTGTCTACTCTGCCAAGATGAGATTAAGCACCTTCTCCCTGTCTGGGTCTTCCAGTCCAGTGTCTCACAAACATCAAAGGCCACATTACCTAATGACTACTCATGAACCTAAATTCTAGGCCTTATTACCCACATCGTGGATTTATATAAGCCAATGACATTTCAGTAAAAGCTCTTTTGAATTTTTATTTAGAAAATAAACTTTCTACATACATTAAGTAATTTCCTTTAAGTAATAGTAAGTCCTCATCTATTTAATACTAGACGTTGACTAAAGGATATTTAAAGTGACTGTCGTTTCTAATATTCTGACTTGACATTTATACCCATTACAAATCCATCCCACATACAGTTCTTACTAGAGATTGTACCTCTTAGTTAATTTTAAATTTGCGCCCCCAAATATTTCTTCCTAATAATTTAAAGAGAAATGTATAAATTTCTATAAGAAGTCTATTTTATGAGAATGAATATGATTCCCGCTTGATTTTGTCTATTTCTATTTTGAATTATTTGATAAAGTTTTGCAGTGCCTACCTTGAACAAAAATTCTAGATATGTTGATAAGCTGATGAATTCTAGTTCTTACTCCAATGTAAACTTAATATGTTTTCAGTAGTCAAATGATTGGTGAGAATGTTATTTGTAAAGTAAATTGATCACTAAAACACATAATACCAATAAAAGATAATATTTTATAGTGATCAATCAAATTCAGAAATGCACACTAACTCATTTAACAGCTTAAGCATTTGAAATAACATTGAAACCTGTTTTTATTTTCTCCTGACTCCTTCCGATGAAGATCTAAAACTGAACCATGAAGAGAAAATGCATGTATACATCAGAATTTTAATTCCTAACTGAGCCCTGGATAGATTCTCTTAGAGAAATTAGTGGTTCAAGAGATGAGTTGCTAAGAATGATTTATACCCACTTTTATCCCTACAGTATTTTTTCAGGACAACATGAAGAAAAATTTACAATATTACTTTTTCCTTTATGACAATTATCACAATATTAGTTGTAAATGTAGTTACAGTTTATTTGTTTAAGATTTTTCTTACCTTCCACATTCAATCCCAAGAGGACAACAAAAACATTTGATGTTCACTACATACACAGCTTCAGTGACATGCCTAAAATATATTAAGTTTTCCATATACATTTTTTGAGTGAATTTATTGAAAAAAATAGAATTTTATTTCACCCACCAATGTCCTTTGTTCTGCTTCATGTAATATTTTAAAATTGACAAATTTCATATAAATTACAATATCATGAAGTACTTTTAAAATGAAAATAATCTGACTAAATTTCACTTGCATTCTGGCAAGAAAACTAATGGTTGGAGCTGAGTAGCAGCTTCATAATTTAAAGCTTATATGCTTCATAGTTTTTCAAAGACCCCACAAACTTCTTCTCATTATCTTAAATGTCCTCCAATTCATAACCGTTTTTCCTTTTTATTTTTACCACAGTATTGAATAGAGTATGAGGTGCACTAAAGTTTCTAGTTACAAGGAAGAGAAAGAACATAATGGAGAAAATGATCACTGCTACTTAGAGAAGTTTAGCAAGATGACATAATAGTAAGGGATGAATTTGGAGCCACATTGCCTTGATCAGGTAAGGAAAAGAGAACAAGACGTACAGAATATGTGAAGGTAGAATGTTCTGGTTGTCAATTGGTGTAATTGTATCTTTTCTCAGGTTGCTATTATGTCAGTTTGGTGGAAGATCTTTCTTTTTGCACCTGAAATCACACTGTCCTTAAGGCTGGCTGATATTAAGACAACTGTTTTTTAAAAAATTTACAATTTAAATTAGATTTATCATCTAATAAATCTAATGATGATGATAATGATATTGATAAAATAGTAATAATGATATATGAATTTTTTCACAAAAGGGGTAAAAGAAATATAAAACCACAAAATAAAATAACTCAATCATAATTCTTTACCCTAAAGCAACCACAGTGAACCCTTAAATACATCATAGTTTTCCTCTATATTTATATATTTTATAAAATCTCCATCATATATACTGTATTTTTGGAGCTTATTTGTCTAACAAAATAGTAAGAAAGTTTTTCTGCTATATCAGTCTTGTACATAATTTCTCTTCATGTATAGAATCTGTAACACCATTGGAAAATAATTCAATTAACTAATATCTCATTATTTAATATTTTAAGTGTTTTCAATTATTTTGTCATGTTTACTATCAAAGATGATGAACAAAAATAGTCATAAGAATGCACAAGTATCCAAAACCTAAAATCTACCTTCCATGGGGACAAAGTAAGCCACCAGAACAAAGTGTATGCCCAAACAAGAGTCAACATTCCTTTAAGGAATGCAGCATAATTCCAGATAATATACCTATATCATCCACAATTTCCTGCATACAATAACAAATTCTAAACATGTAAAAAACTGGAAATCTGTGAAAAGTAATAAAAAATAAATGTGGTCAGTATAACCAAATGTCAAGATGATCCAGGTGTAGGAATTAGCAGAGAAAGCACTCTAATGCAGCTATTACAGATATGTTAAGGACATATAGGAAAACATGGTTTTGGTAGTTTTATAACAAAAAGATGAAGAATACCAGTGGAAATAATGAAAAAGGACTACAGAAAAATTTTAAAACTGAAGAAAGCCCATATATGAACTGAAAAATCCACTAGAGGGACTAAATATCAGATTAAAGATGGAAGAAGAAAGGGTCATGGAGTTGATAGATGACGTCATAGAAATTGTCCAAAATGAAGAATAGAAAGAAAAGAGAGTGAAAAATACAAATCAGTTAGCATACACATCTCAGAAAACTTAGAAAAAAAAAACAGAAAACTTTACCAAATTGGTGAAAACATCAACTTAATAATGAAAATGTTCAACAGGTCCCAAGCAAGTTAAACACAAAGGAAGCTTTATTTAGATGCATAATGTTCAAATTACTGGAAAAAGATGATAAAGAGAAAATTGGGGGGAAATGTTATGTAGACACAAGAGAACAATGATCCAAATGAGGGTTGACTTCATATTACAAACAAATGAAGTCAAAAGTAAATAGAGTAACATTTTGTTTTGTTTTGTCTTGTTTGGGTCTTTTTTTGTTGTTGTTATTGTGAAGTAACATTTTTAAGTAGTTTAAAAACTTAGAAAAAAAATAATAAATCAAACCAGATTTTTATACCCAGTGAAAATATCCATCAAGAAAATATTTAAAACTGAGATATCATCCAACAAAGGAAAGATGACTTAATTTTTTGCCAGCACACTTGCACTATAGGAAAAAAGTGCTTTAGCAGAATGATATCAGATGTAAAATTGCAACTGCAGGAAGGAATGAAGTTTGTTAGACATGGTAAATTTTGGGGTAGTGTTGTAATTCAACGTGGAGTTTAACGATGCCGGGAACGATCCAAAGAACGATTGGGATCAGGGGACCTCACTCCATGAGGAATGCAGGCAAGTTTATTTAGGCTGAAGCTGCTTTTTATACTACAAAGCTGATAACAAAAGTAGGGCATCCTTCACTAGTTCCTCTGCTTGGCATGTAGGAGAGCTGCCGGTTCCTGTATTTCTAGATAGTTTTTCTTAGGAATTTATGCAATAACTTCTTAATGGTGGATTCATTCCACTCTTCTTCCTCCTACTGATGTCTGCAATATGCAGAGTCCTTGGAGACATTTACTAATGTTTCTTTGCCAGCAAGCATGCTTTTTGAATGCTTAACCCTTTATGCTCTGACTCTCAGCATCTTCTCCAACAGGGTAGAATATAAAACTATTATTTTTCTTTCTTTTTAATTCCATAACAGATAAGCTTCTTGTCTAATAATCTTCATTGATATAAATACAACAACTTCCTATTTATTTTCTCTCTCTTTTTTTTAAAGTATGTAGAATTAAAATATATCAAAAACAATGCAAAGGATAGGAGGTGATATTTACTTATACTATGATAGTGAAGCATAAACATGAAATATGAAATGGTAAATAATGAAGTATAAGTACACTGTGAAAAGTTCATAATATATATTTTAAGCCTTAGAGAAATCATAAAAATTATCAAAAGTGTTGTAGTTAAAAAATAAAGGAAATTCCAAAGTAAGGCCCACTGACAGGGTGCCAATTTCCTGAGCTTGTTTTTCCTGCTTATAGTGTCTGGATGGCTCTAGAGCCCGCTGTTTGAGGAACTGTTTACTGTGACAGTGAATGAGATCCTGCTGATATTTGCATAAGTGTAACCTCTGGAATGACCTCCCGACTCAATTTGAAATCTCTTAGCCATAAAAACTCATTTGTATTTAATAGCTCCTCCTTTTGTTCAAGGTATTTTTCCAGATGCATTGCTAGTTGGTGCTTGGTAATAATTCCTTGGTGCCAGGGAGGCTGATCCCTGGGAGTCATATTACATGTTGCGGGGGGAAGGTAGTCAGATTATATGCTGATTTTGGCTTAGAGAGAGGTCACATTTGTGGAACAAGGAAGGAGGCTTTCAGGAAGTAACTCTTAGGCAGTATATAATACTAGGGTAAGTTTCAATTTCACAAGAAAAGTTTCATAAGTACAGTAATCAATATCAAGGGCCTGGAATAATGGTCTCTCTTCTATCACTAGGCACTACCCTTGTACTTTGGAGATTCTAACCATCTTATTAGAGAATATAGCAGAACTCCCCAGGATGGGAATTCAATATTCTTTCACTTATTGTGTGGGTCTCCACCTACCAAGACAATGCCTCATGAACACTTGAAGAGGTGTACCCCTCCCTATACATTCCCACATCACTAACACCCCACATCAGTGATCCTTTCCTGACACAGTTGTGGCCATTCTGTGACTCAAAACCTCTCCAAAAATGAGGCCAACAAAATTACCAAATAAAATTAATAAGGAAATGAAATCATAATAAAAGTTTTAAAAATAAAATAGAAAAAAAGTCCAATGATAAAAATTTTTTTAAACATTGTGTCTTTCATCACTTTATGATTTGTTGTTTTATATGTACATTCATTTTCTTCCATATAACCCCCCAGTGTCTTTTTTTTTTTCTTTTCATTTTTTCTTTAAAGAACCTTTAGGTTACAGAAAAGTCACATTGAAAATATAGGGTATTTCCATATACCCAATGTCCTCCCCCTTTAACACTCCCCTATTAATAACATTTTACATGTTGATAGATATTTGTTGCAATTGATGTAAAAATATTGAAGCATTCTACTAACTGTGGTCAATGGTTTACATTATGGGTTACATTTTGGACAGTACATGTTTATGTTTTGATGAAATTTAAAATGGCCTGTATCTGTTATTGCAAGATCCTGCAGAACAATTCTAATGCCCTAAAATTGCCCTATGTTCCTTCTATTCTATCTTCCTTCCCCCTTCCCCTGGAAACTATGGTAACCACTAAGTTTCAATCTTTGAAGAATAAGATACATAGTGACTTGCAATAATATTGAGGACTTGAAATATTGGTCTGTTTTCTTTTATTAGGCACTGCCTATATTCTCGAGGGATTCTTGTCCCTCTAATTGAGAACATATCAGTACCTCCAGGATGGGAGTTTAATATTTTCTTGTTTATTGTGTGTATCTCCACCCACTGATATAAGACAGTATGACAAGATGAATACTTACAAATTCCTTAGAAGCATGCCCCAGGTGTGCCCTATCCCATATATCCCCCCACATCCAACACCTTAAAGCAGTAACCTTCCCCTTCCAATATTTGTCAAAAGAACATTCCCAACATTGTAGTTTAACCATAGACCTGCAAATCCCTAGAGTTCACCCACTCCTTCCTCTGATCCTCCCCCCAGTTCCATGTATAATCCAACCAAATCCACCCACCCTACACCCCCTCACAGATCAGCACTGCCGAACCCAACAGCATCACTGCACCACACTCATGCGCCTCCACTGCCCAGCAACACCCTTCCACCTTATCATAGATTTTTGCCCGTATGGACATCAGCTCACCACCCTCCACTCCCTTTCTATCTCTTAATAACTTGTCTTCCAGACTCTATCTCTGTGAGTCTGCTCAATTTGCTTAAGTCATATCAGTGAGGTGCTTTAATATTTGTCTTTCAGTACTTGGCTTACTTCACTCAACATAAGGTCTTCAAGATTCATCCATGGTATCCTGTGTGTTAATACTGCATTCCTTCTTACAGCTAAGTAATATTCCATTGTATGTATATACCACAGTTTACTTATCCATTCATTTGTTGATGGGCTTTTGGGTTGCTTCCAAATTTTGACATAGTGTATAGTGATGCTATGAACATTGGTGTGCATGTATCTGTTCATGTCCCTGCTTTCAATTCTTCTGTGTATATACCCAGCAGTGGGATTGCTGGGTCTATAGTCAGCTTCCCAAGGAACTACCAAACTGTCCTCCACAATGGCTCTACCATTCTACATTCCCACCAGCAATAATGTTTGCCTGAAAAAATGAATGACTTACAGTGTTTTACTTATCTCCACATCTCTATGGAACTTTTCATGATGTCATATACTTAGGAGAATACAGGGCTTTTTGAACTTTAGTGTGGAGTGAGTTGCTACGAAGGTGCTTTGTGAGAATCCAGGGTCAAGTCACCACAGAAACTTTCATTAAATATCCCTTTATTGCTCAGAATAAAAAGCCAAGAAAGGCACATCTCCTTGGCACTTACTTAAGTCCTATCTTGGCCTGTATCCTCAAGATGGCCAAAATTGCTATGGGTTGAGGTCTGCAGATGGGAATTCCTCAAGCCCCACTTCACCCTAGAAAAGACAGAACAATCTATACTGTTTGAATGTATCTTTTATGTACCTTGGGGAGAGGGTCTGCCACTGAGAATTCCTGCTCAGTGAGCATCTGAGGTGGCTTGCTACATTTTCCAGGTTGAAGGTCTGGCAGGGGCTTTTCGTCAGACTTAATCTCTCCCAGGTTGTGGAATGAAACACAATAAAATTTTTTGAAAAGGTGCAGGTATCTAAAGGCCAGAGGATGGTCATGTAGCATGCATGTGTTTGTGAGTTCCCAAGAGAATGAGGTGGGGGTAGGGGAGGTCTGAGGGATGGTTGCTTAACCCTTGTCTGCTATTCCCCTAACAATTAATGTGAAAATCAGTCACTTGGGAAGCTTGTTAATCAAGCAAATTTAAAGTAAGTTTGTTTCAGAAAGACTTATGTGAGATATTGAGGCTTCATATTAACAAGTTACCCAAAGGATTCTAATGGGGTTGGGGACACAGTCAAAATGCTTCAATGAATATATGTTAATAAAAGAACAAAGTAACTTCAAATTAAATGAAATCGCACACAGCATTTTGAGGATATCAATAGCAATGACTTAATGTATTACTAAAGAAAATAAATTAAATTTCTGCATATTGAGTATTTAAGCTTTTAATCACAGATATATCTATCGAGACATTACTCTTCTGTCTCCCTTGTTAGCACTTTTCACATCACAAACTAGTGTTCAATCCCCTTTCTTCTCTTAAGATGCTTTTATCCTTGCCCTTTCTCTTGTATTTAAAGTGTGTTTGCAGCCTTCCCAATTCTTATCTCCTTTAAAAATGAAAAATAATTTAATACATTTTACTATACATTTTCCAATACTATATCTATTTTTGTATGTTCTGGCCATATATATTTTCTATGTTAATATTTGATATTACTAGATATGTTTAAAAAAAGTAAAGGAAAAAGATAAATAATAATTTCACAAAAATAAATTTTGAGGAAATTAATCAGAAATATAAAATTCTAAGGATTGAATTATAAACAATTGGATTGATTAAGATATCATATAGTTTCTGAAAAAAGATAATTATAAACTATAAGAAAATGAATATCTTTGTATATACATAATGACTGAACTAAAATAGATGCACTGAATTATTGGACATTATTTTCTTTGATTGTTTTCTAATTTTTCTGTGATTCTTCCAAAGTCTAGGTTATGTGAAGTTGAAGAAGCAATGAGAATTAAGGATAAAGAGAGAATGGAAGTTATCTGTAGTTAAAAAAAAAAAAAAAAAGACATAAGTAAAACATAAAAGGTACTTCCATTTTTCATTTAGGATGCTCTTATCTACAAGAAACTGAAACATTAATTTAAAATGGCTTAAACAATAAAAACATTTATTGTGTGACATAGTATGAAATCCAAGGGAGTGTAGTTTTGGTTTTGGTTGGTTAGATTCAGCTGTTAAACATTGTCATCGAGGACAAGTTTTGTTCCACCTCTGTGTTTTGCCATATAAAACATATTCTTTAACCTAAGATGAATTCTGCTCATGGTCATTAGATGGCTGCCACAGCAATTAGTAAGATGTGAATTCTTTTGCATATCAAATGTCAGAGATCAACCACCTTTTTTTCCAACATTAACAACAATCATGCCCTTTCTGTTTATTTGACTGAAACAAAGAAAGTGATTTGTTTGATAACAGTCATCAGAGAATTGCCATTTCAAATTAATAAGGATACACATCTTAATTGGTCTATTTTTTCAAAACATGTATAAGTGATTTAGTCATGTGGTAGATATATAAAAAAATAAAATAAAAGACTGTTCAAAAGAGGAAATAGGAAATGGATGCTGGTATAAAATCACTATTGTCTACACTACAGGGATGGAAGAAGAAGTGAGGTGAAGATTAATTTCAGTAACTCACTAAGAGGAACATACCAAAAGTTTAGGTACAGTAATTGAAGAGATATGTGCCCAAACACACACAAAAACACACCAAATCATTAATTTGTTTCAGTGTTTGTGCTCCTTGTGGCTTAAGATTCAAAAAATAAATAAATAAGTAAAAAAGATCTGCAAAAACTTATTTTACTATAAGTTATAGAAGGCTAGTAAAGAAGTCTTTATTTGCAGGTGTACCTCAATACTCAGGACAGTAAGAACTAAATGAAATTTTGTGAATAATTTCATATGGCTAACATATATTGATCATTAATTACATAACAGTTTGTAGTTTAAATCCTCAGAAAAATGGTAGATAGTATTATTACCCCCATTTTATAGATGACAGAAATGAAGTACAGAAAGATGAGTAATTGGGCTAAT
The DNA here is from genome assembly GCA_029593785.1 of Cabassous unicinctus. Lineage (NCBI taxonomy): Eukaryota > Metazoa > Chordata > Mammalia > Cingulata > Chlamyphoridae > Cabassous > Cabassous unicinctus. The sequence goes on along the minus strand of JAQZBX010010542.1, from coordinate 15,781 downwards.
TATGCTAGTGGGCATAAAATCTGAGATACCAACCCAAAGTCATCTTACTTGATGTAACATTTACGTAACCTAAAGCTTCTTTAAAAGTTAAAAAAAAAAATTAAAAATCACTACACATTGGGAAACAAAAAGGGTTATGGCAAAATATATGTGGAAAATTCCATTTTTTGAAAATGAGATAAAATGGATTTCCCTATTGCAGGGATTCCCAGAACCTTTTATATGTCCATGTGGTTAAGGTGTGGGCAGGAATATGTAGCATTTCACAAGCTTACTCATTAAGAGACTCTGCGGCATCTCAACTGTTCTCTTTAGTCTAAGAATCCCAAATTCCACAATGACCAGATAGTGGTAGAATCATTTCTAGACAGTCTCAGTGTATCATAAAATCACATATACATTTATATGTGTGTATCCATATTAATTTAAATGAAGTTATTAAATGCATGGGATAAGTACTGTCGGCAAATATAAAATACCTTTGGTAAATCTATGATAAACACAAATTTGATGCCTTAGAGCTAAGACCTTTTTCCTGATAAAAGTAACTTCCCTGAATGATCACGAAAAATTTAATGGAAATTCAACTGAAGATTATTTCTATTTCTATACATAAATACTGTTAGAGCTTGTACTACCAGCATGTCACAGGCTAATGTTTAATGACTGTGAGAGTCATTTTTGATAGCTTCCTATTTACTATTTACTACATCGAGTGCACCTTATTTTTTAGAAAGATTGCTTGCTTATGTCATATTTATATAAGCAGCAGCAAATACTTCTCCCCTGACACTTACCATTTTCTAAGTTCTATCTCAATATACAATGCCAAGTAATTCATTTTGAAGCAGTAGAGAGATTGTAGAACAGTTATGTGTCTAATACCAAGAATATTGTGGACTCTGTGTCACAAGTATTACTCAGATAAATAACTAACTCTCAGTTATTCAGGGCACCAGAGAGTCTTTTAAGTAAGGGATCTCCTATGACAGCTGAAGATTATTGGTAATTAGGAGTCAGCAGAGTTTTCAAAAGTCTAGGGTCCTTATTGAAAGATAGGTAACTGAAATAAAATTCTACATGAGGTTTCATTGGTTCAGTGATATAAAATTTCTTCTTTTGGGGATTGAAATGAGCACAGATAACAAAAAAATTAGAAAACATATTTATTCATGCTGATAAACTTGATGCATATGGATATCAATATTCATATATGTTTATTGTTGATTTTGTAAAGATGAATTATCATTACTTGTAGAATAATAGTGAGTATTAAACAGAAAACCATTTATGGTAAAGTGGTATAAAAAGGTAAATGCTTGGTAAAATTCAAAGCTCCAAGGGTTTTCTTTGTTCTCTTACTCAAAGAAAACAAACAACAAGTAAAAGTACAAAGCTCAACTATACATGGGTCATGATGCATAAATTACTACCTTTTAAAATGTTCTTTTGGAGATAAATTTTTTTTCTTTTCAGTCTCAGGTTAAAATGAAGATGTCCTAGGTTACAGGATAGCATTGAATTACTATCAGTTACTAATCCATGTGCATAGGGTCACCATTTTGCAGTCCTATAAGAAGGATTAACTGTGAAACTTGGGGACATTAAAGTCAAGGAAAAGACCATAGAAAATAGAATTAAGGCTTACTCAAATTTAGTTTCAATACCTGAGTCCAGAAACTACCTCAATTTGGCCTTAAATCATAGAAAAGTCTGCCAGAAAAGCTAGGAAAATACTGATATTTTAAGTACAAAAATTATTAAAAAGGTTTATGACATGTTGTAGGTAGAGCCATGCATAACATTGCATGTGAATATACATTTCATAGGAATGAGAACCTTCCTTGTCTGCTCTGCCAAGATGAGATGAAGCACCTTCTCCCGGGCTGGGTCCTCCATTCCAATGTCTCACAAACATCAAAGCAGGGCACATTACCTAATGACTATTCATGAACCTAAATTCTAGGTCTTATTACCCACATCATGGATTTATGTTAGCCAATGACATTTCATTAAAAAGTCCTTTGAGTATTTATTTAGAAAAATAGACTTTCTACATGCATTAAGTAATTTCCTTTATTGTACCTGGGTCACCATCTATTCAATACCAGACATTGACTAAAGGGTATCTAAAGTGACTGTCATTTCTAACATTCTGACTTGACATTTATGATAATTACCAACCCATCCCACATACACTAATTACTAGTGATTGTACTTCTTAGTTCATATTAAATTTGCCCCCAGAAGTTTTCTCCTCAGTAATTTTAAGTGAAATATAAAATTTTCTATAATAGCTCTAACTTTGCTTTGATGTATATTATTCCTCTTTGAATTTGGCTATTTCTCTTTGAATTATTTGATAAAAATTTTTAGGGTGACTACCTTTGAAGAGATATTCTATAAACATTGATAAGTTGATGAATTTAAGCAGTTATTCAAATATGGTTATTTAATGTGTACTTAGTACGTGAGTGAATGGTGAGAATGTCATTTTTGAAGAAAAATGCTCAGTATAAACACATAATTCCAATAAAAGTTGAATGTTTTTCTAGTGATCAATATAAATCAGAAATGCATGCCAACTCATTTAAACAGTTTAAGTTTTTAAGATAACATTGAAAACTGCTTTTGTTGTCTCCTGACTCCTTCTGATGAAGATCTAAAACTGAACTATGAAGAGAAAGTGCAATATGTAAGTCAGAATTTTAATTTCTACATGAGCCCTGGATAGATTTTCTCAGACACTTAGTTGTAGAAGAGATGAGTTGATGAGAATGATTTATACCCATGTTGCACTTATATCCCTAAAGTATTTTTTCAGCACACCCTGAAAAAGTAATTACAAAATTACTACAAGTGACAATCCAAGGAAAAATAGTAATTGGCATGGACTCACATGCTCTAGACTCTCAGAATTTGCTCAACATGATTACATCAATTGTGATCCTGTTGAGCTGATTTCTTCATTTGATCAGGAGTTTATTCTCATGGGATTTTTACATTTTAGGTCATCATTTATTCCAGTCAGATGACAAGAAAACTAATAATGATATAAAATAATGACATGATTAATGTGCTTTGATGCTTTCTATGGCCCTTTCCTGATCTCAATTATTTTTTTTATTTTCCACATTTTGCCAATGAAAAATGAATTTCTTATTATTATCTTACACCCCTCCAACTTCATAAAGTTATTCACTTTTAATTTTTACCAGAGTATTGAATAGAGTGTGAAGTGCACTGAATTTTCTAGCTTCAAAGAAGAAAAGGCACACAATGGAGAAAATCATCACTTGTACTTAGAGAAGTCTAGGAAGTTAATAGAGCTGAAGGGATGACTTTGGAGCCATATTTCCTTTATTAGGTGAGTAAAAGAGGACAAGACATCTGGCATACATGAAGTTAGAATATCTTGGTTGTCAATTGGTGCAATCAAATATTTTTACTGTGCAGGTTTATGTAAGTTTGGTGGAAGAACTTTCTTTTTGCTCCTGAAATCACACTGTCATTAAGGCTGGCTGATACTTAAGGCAATTATTTTTGTTGATTGACAAATTTAATCAGATGATAATGATGATGATGGCAATGATGATAAAAATAGTAGTAATGACATAAACATTTTTTCACAAAAGAGTAAAATAAATATAAAACAAGAATAAAAAAATAAATCAATTGTAAATGCCCATACTGATGCAAACATTGTTAATCCTGAACTACCCATCTTAGTTTTTCCTCTTTGAATAACATATATATGATGTTATATATTACAAATTTATTGGAACTTATTTTGCCTAACAAAATAATATGAATATTTTTCTACCACATAGATCTTCTACATAAATTTATTCATGTATAGAATCCAGCACACAGATAGAATATAATTAATTAACTAATATCTCATTATTAAGCAGTTTATGTGTTTTCAATTATTTTGCCATTTTTTGCTATATGAAAGAAGATGAAAATAGTCATAAGAATGCATACTTTTCAAAACTGTTATATATATTTTGGAACATTTAAGAGAAATAAATCAATGTCAACATATTAAATCATCAGGAAATGCAATTTAAAAACACTAAAAGGTGCATATAAATACCTACTAGAATGACTAAAACTAAAAGATTTTATATTACCAAGTGTTTTTAAAAATGGCAGTGAATAAACTCATATGTTGCTGCTGGGAAGGTGAAAAGATGTAATTACTTTGGAAAATCATTAGTTTCTTATAATATTAAGCATATATTTTATGTATGACCCAAAAATTCCACTAGGTGTTTACCCAATAAATAAAAGCATAAGTCCAAATAGACATAAAGAGCAGCTCATTTTCATAAAATCCTGAAACTGAAAACAACCCAAATTCTAACAGCAGGTGAATGTACTATACATTGTAGTATATCCTTAAAACGGAACCCCCTTAACAACAGAAAAATTCAAACAAAGGCTCCATGCAACAACAAGATGATTCTGAAAATCATTTTGCTAAGCCAAAGAAGCTAAACACAGAGGACAATAATATACATTAGTTTTCCAAATATATTAAGTGGTAATACAGAAAAAAATATCAATCATTAATTGCCAGGTCCTGAGTATGCATGGAACAGGTTGTTTGCAAAGGCATAAAAAAGAAATTGGTTGCGGGGCCATTGATGAATCCATATCTAAATCGTGATGGTGGTTTTATGGGTGTACAAATTTGTGAAAATACATTGATTTGCAGTTAAAATTGATAACATTTTATTGGTTGTAATACTATTTAAATACTAATACTAATAAAGTTAAAAAAATATGATATGGGGTTATCATTCCCAAACAAGCAAAGTAGTTGTCACCTGTCCAAAGTACACCTATCAAAATTTGGAAAGAAGATTCACGTTAATGTGTCACACATTAACTATGAAGGCCATTGTCCCCCGACAGAGCAGTAGATTATGTACAAATCAATGTATCCAATGTTTTTTTTGCTTCAGTCCACATAAGGAAAATATGCTCTGACCATAGCTCCCAAACTGTCAAATTAATTGTTTCTTTTCTTTATGCTTTCTCCCATTACTTGTACGTTTTGAGAAACTTCCAACTCTAGAGTTTTTTTTAAAACAAAATTACTCTTTTACATGGAATCTAAGTACGTTTTTTCTTCACATTTCAAGCACTGTTGACCAAGCATCCATCATGACTTAGCTGTCAATTTGTGGGTATGCACATCAAAATTTACAGAATGAGACTTCTGTTTGTAATGACATAATAATACTGGCACAGCACTAATCTTCCATCTGAAAAGTGGACCTAAGTTTGGGGGATCTGTCATTAGACATAAACATCTGCATCACAGGACTGATCTCCCTGAGAGAAGAAAGCAAATAAAGTGCCCAAACTTAGTCGTCAGCAATTCTTCTATTTTGATAACAGAATAGAAAAATATTCATGCACAATACAGTGAGATATTGTACTTCATATACAGAAAGCATGGAAATACCTTATCAATAACTTGAAGATCCAGCTGAGACAAATTTAAGGTCACATTTATAGAGCAGAATAGGGGCTACTCTATACATGCCCTAACAAAACTTAAAACCCTATCTTCCACAGGGTCAAAACTAGTCATCAGATCAAAGTATATGCCCAAATAAAACTCAACATTCCATTAAGGAAGTCAAAATAATTCCAGACCCCTTACATTATATCATCCACAATTTCCAGCATACAATAACAAATACTAAACATGAAAAATACAGGGAAAGTTTAAACATAATCACAAATAAATGTGGTCAATATAAAAAAATGCCAAGATGATGCAGGTGTAGGAATAAACAGAGAAAGGACTCTAAAGCAACTATTATAAATATATTAAGGACATATCAGAAAACATATTTTGGGTTTTTTTATGATTAAAAAGATGAAGAATGCCAGTAATAATATGAAGACTATGAAAAAGGACAACATGAATTCAGTGCTGAAAAAAATAACATATCTGAAGTGAAAAACTCACAAGAGTTACCAAATATCAGATTGGATATGGAAAAAGCATCAGGTGTTGGAAACCACATTGGAAATTGTCCAGTGTTAAGAATTGAAAGAAAAAGCAGTGGAAAAAGCAATCAACAGAACATTACTGACCTGTGGAAATACCAATTAGTTAACATACACCTTATGGGGATAAGAAAATACAAAAAGATATAACTTTACCAAATTGGAGAAAACATCAATATAAAGATAAATATGTTCAACAAATCTCAAGCAAGTTAAACACATAGGAAGCCCTACTTAGATGGACAATATTCAAAATACTTGAAAATGGTGATAAAGAGAAAACCTTGGAGAAACGTCACTTACATGTACGAGAACAGTGATGCAAATGATGGTTGTCTTCATATAAAAAACAGAGGTAGACAGTGGACAGTGTGAGAAAATTTAAAAGTGCTTTAAAACTTAGAAAAAAAAATTCAACCCAGAGTTGTATATCCCGTGAAAATATCGAACAAGAAAGAAGTTAAAATTGAGATATCATCAAGTAAGAAAGCTGAATTAATTTGTTGTCTACAGACTTGCACTGCAAGAAATAATAAAGGAAGATTTTTTTATGCTATAATAGAATGATCGATGCAAACTTGCAACTACAGGAAGGAATGAAGGACATTGGAAATAATAAACATTTGGACAAATATAAAACTCTATTATTTTTTTTCTTTAATTTCTTTAACAGACACTTGTAAATATAAATCAATTTATAAAGATGAAATTTGATTAGTGTTTATGTAGGGTTAGGGAAGGCATGATAAGTGGAGTTTTTCTTTTTGGAGTAAGGATATAATTCTAATGTGTTTTTGTGATGATGATTGCACAATACTGTGTTTATACTAAAGACCATTGATTATACACTTTAGATAGATCTCAAGGTATGTGAATATATCTCAATAAAACTACTTAATAAAAAAATAAATAATTGTCCAAGAATAACCAGAAATAGCAGCTATGTACAGCAGGGGAAAACACAGAGAGATTGAGAGGTGAAGACTTTTTCTGTTTGTTTGTCTGTTTTTTGTTTATTATTATTATTATTGAAATGATGATATTGCTTTAATAATGATAAAAGTGATGAATGCACAACTATAATTTTACCAAATACCATTGATTGTAAACCTTAGATGAATTGTATGCTTTGTTAATAAGTATCAGTCAAATTGATTTGTCATAAAATGATAGAAAGTGATAAAATTTGAAATAGATAAGCTTTAAAAGCATGGTATAATGATAGATAGATAGATCAATAGACAGATAGATAGATAGACAGATAGATGATAGACATAGATAGATGATAGAAAGATAAGTGTTTCAGAGAAGAGGAAAACCTTATCTACCCTTTAAATATCAATTAAGCACAAATGCTAAAGGCAAAACAATTTTGCTTACTGGGGGTTTCTGATTGGCCAGAGCAATTTCCAACCTTCCCATCCCCCTCTAATGACATATAAAAACAGCTATTTCTCCCTAGGTCTATCCTCAGGAAGGAAATTATTAATACTGCTTAGCTAAGCATAATCAGGAATAAAACCAATATCCAAATAAAAGGAGGCACTCTATTTGTTAAAACCCATTGCTTCTTCAAAGCTTCCATTTCTCTAACTCTAAAATTTTAGTCCTTTTTCCAACATTCCCTTATTCTATTTTGTTTTTTCAAATAAAAGTATTAGAAAAATTCTTCTCCTTAGACTGAATGGTGAGAGGGAGGAGGTGGGTTTCTATAGCTCATTGCTCCAGACCCACAAACTCAAGTCTGAACCCCATCTTTTCCCACGCCACCCCCACCACTTATACAAGCAATTTCTTCAGAAAGAGGTAATTGTTATCATGAATCATAGTTTCTGCTCTTATTCAGAAGTCAGGAAAAAGTGTAAGAAGATGTGTGACTTAAAAACTCCTTACGAGAGCTGGATTGAGAATAAAGGAAATTCAAGGAACTGAACTGAGGGCATTATTATTAAACTGTTTATATTAATAAGGAATTAGAGCACAACAGGGCATACCAGTTGGGAATGTGTAACCTACACTGGAGCTTCTCAAACTTTAATATGCTTACACACCTCCTGGGGATTTGATTAAAATGCAGATTTGCATACAGAAGATCTGAGTTCAGAATGTGATTGTGCATTTCTCATATGACACGTGAGGCATATCCATAGAGACCATCAAATTCCACCATCGAATTGCAAGGAAATTTGAGCTAAAGTTTTAAAATCATGGTTTATTGGACAGTGCAGGCATTACCATCTTAGTGATCATATTTTGTCTGAGGATGTTTTTCAAAGCCTGCTTTACATCTTTGTTTCGCAGACTGTAGATCAATGGATTAAGCACTGGACTTACAAAGGTATAGAAAACAGCTATTATTTTGGATTCCTCAGCATTCTTATTTTTGGAGGTCTTACATACATGCAGAATAGTGTCCCATAAAATAGGGTGACACCTATCATGTGAGAACCAAAAGTGGAGAGTGCCTTGTGCCCTCCGACATTTGATTTGATCTGGAGGATGGCAGCAATAATAAAGGCATAGGACACCAGGATGATGGTGTGGGAATTGGAGAGGTTGAAGCCTGCTGATATGAGCATGGCATGTTCTTTGACATAAGTATCAGAGCAAGAAAGTTTAATGAGCAGTTGTTCAGCACAGGAGAAGTGGCTGATGACGTTGGACCTGCAGAAAGACAAGCAGAAGGTCAGGATGGCATGGAACACACCATCTGAGAAGGCATAGACATAAGGAAATGTGGCCAAGGAGATGCAGACTCTCCTGGACAATTTCACATTGTAGCACAGTGGATTGCATATGGCCATGTAGCAGTCATAGGTCATTGCTGCCAGCATGTATAACTCAGTAAGGAGGAGTGCGATGAAAATATAACACTGTTTAAAGCAGCCAGCATAGGAAATGGTCTTTCTCTCTGATAAGAAAGCAGTCAGCATATGTGGAGTTGCATTCGAGGTGTAGCACAAGCCCACAAAAGCTAAGTTAGTAAGGAAGAAGTACATGGGGGTGTGAAGGCACAAGTCCACTCTGAATAACACCATCATGCCCAGGTTTCCTAAGAAGGTGATAAGGTAAACAACCAGAAACCACACAAAGAGGAGAGGCTGGAGTTCTGGGCCATCTGTAAGTCCTAGGAGAATGAATTCTGTTATTGCACTGCCATTTTTAGTGAGCATTTCTTGAGCGTCTGTGCTTGATCTTGAAACAGATGGAAATAAAGAAGACAAATAGGTACAATTCATGTTCAAGACAATTGAAATAATTTTCTGTAAACCTGCACATGTCTTCCAAAATTATCTCTTTATGGTTACTATTTGAACAGTCATAACTCTATGAAGTCATTATTTCATTTTCCTTTGTATTAAATTCCTTGTAGATTTCTAAGTGTATTCCTATATCTATAGGTTAGATGTACTGATGCTACTTATACCTATGCCTATACCTCTATCTATACCTATGCAATCTATCTATACAAGAGACCTGTGTATCTACTGTCTCTTAGACATTTTCTTTGTCTCAAATTCTATTATTGGAAAAGACCCAATTCACAGGCCCCTACTTTGTGAAGCATTTCTCATTTCTCCCATCATACATGAGACAACAAATTATTTTTTGCTCCATGTTTCTAGCTCACTCTATCATCCATCCATCTATCTATCTATCTATCTATCTATCTATCTATCTATCTATCTATCTATCCATCCATCCATCTATCCATCCATTTATCTATAAATGTACCTGCTTTCTCCTCTACATATAACAATACTTCAAAGCCAAGGACAATGTCATTACTCTACCATGACTGCTCAGTAAATATTTATGTGCTGAGTAAAAAATAAGAAAAGAAAAGTTGGTGTGTGATGGAAAGAATGAATGACTCACATTGTTTTACAAATTTCTCTATCCCTGTTGAACCTTGTATGAGTTTGTAAATTTAGGAGAATAAAGTGTTTTGTGAACCTTTGTGTACCAACCAGTTACTTGGGAAACTTGTTAATCAAGCAAATTCACAGGCAATTGTTTCAAAAAGCCTTCTTTGATATGCTGAGACCTTCATATTTAACTAAATATCTAGAGAATTCTAATGTACATGTTCCATGCAGAGACACAGTCATCTTGTTTAAAATACATATGTCAAATAAAAGAAAAAAGCACCTTCAAATTAAATGAAGTCTTACATAGTACTTTGATGGTGGTCAATACCAATGACTTAATGTGGTAATAAAATAAAGTTTTTGCATATTGAGTATTTAAGCTATTAACCAATGCCTGTATCTATCAAAAAATATTACTATTTCCTCTGTCTTTTCAGCTCTCCCCATATCACAAACTAGCACTAATATCCCTCTCTTTCTCTCAAGATGCTTTCATTTTTGCCCTTTCTTTCATATTTAAAGATGATTTTCAGCCTTCCCAATTCTTATCTCCTTTAAAAGTGAATCACAAAAACTTACTTTACTATAAGTTTTAGAAACCCAGTATAGAGTTCCCTATTCACATCTAAACCTCCAGTATTCAGGACAGTAAGTACTGAATACTTGTCAAATAAATTAATAATGGTTATTGTTAACCCATATTGATCATTAATTATGTAACAGGTTGTAGCTTCTATGCTCATTGCATGCAATAACAGATTTAGTGACAAAAATACTACATGGTAGATACTATTATTATACCCATTTTATAGATGACTAAAATCAGTTACAGAAAGATGAAGTAACTGAGCCTAGGTCATACAGTTAGCAGGCACAAGATCAGCAATACCAGGTTAAACTCATCTTATTTCAGAATCTCTCTTATTAGGTGAGCTGCAATATATTGCCACCCTAATCTTGCACTTGCCAGGAAATACCTATATAGACACAGAAGGCCTTGGGGAATAAAATGATACGGAAGAGCTAGGACAAGGACACAATGGTATCCTTGCATAGTGCAACATAAAAAAGGGGGGGGGGAGGGGTTGAGCCATTTATCTTTCCCTTAACCATGCGGCTTACTGGTATACTAATAGACACCTGCTCTTCAGGCTGACCCATAATACGTAATCAATTGTACTCTTACAATAGGGAATACCATACTTAGAAGCAATAGCAAAATTTGCATTAGGAGTCAGTAGAGAGCCCTGGATTACAATATTGTTTCTGCAGTTTAGTTGATTAGTAACTATGGGCAAGTCACTGTATTTCTCCATTTCTAAGTGGCAATAATAAGGTGTCCTGCGTTCCTCTCAAGCTATTGTGGACATCAAACTGAATATTCATAAAGTAAATATTTATTAATTTTGAAGATTTTTCACATTTAAGCACTCTTGACATATAAGTGAAGAAAACCTTCAAAAAATGTCTCCCTTCCAGAACTCACATTCTAGTATGCAAAGACAGGTAGAGTTGCAAGTGAGTAAGTAAATAAATGATGTTGCAAATGGCATTACGTGTTATGGAGAAAACTAAAGGTTATGGAGTTTTGGGGAAAGGGTGCTGTTGAAATTTTAAACAGGAACATCAAGGATACCTCACTGAAAAGGTAACATTTTTTAAGCAACAAAAGGAAGGAGGAAGAATATGTTGGGAAAGGTCTTCTAGGAACAACAAACAGAAGATAAATATTCCTCATGTGATCACTCTTTGGAAACTGTTAGTGGAGTGAGTGTGTATGTGTGTATGCAGAATTCATGGTGAGAAATGCAGAGAATTCTGAGAATTTCCCTAAGAAAAAATGTTTTACTTCATTGGAAGACAGATACAATATTCTTATAACTTACTATCAAGACTATCAATGGTCTTCACTGGACAACAGCGGTAAGAAGTAAGTAGCACCTTCTCTTGAAGAATTGTCTTGCAGTAAATACCAGAAAAGAGCACATTTATTTCTGTGACAACAGCACAGTGCCATTAAAAGATATTTTCTTACTCCTTTGCACCCAGGAGACTCCAGATAGAAAACAAATAGTGGTTGCCAAAATAGAGATAAATGAGAGGAAAAAGCACAGGACATGGGACTTTCAGATAAAATAAGATGGTAAAAAATGGGATCTTAGGGATTCATTAACAGAGGACTTATTCATTGTGTGTCATGTAAAGACTGCCTTTGGGCTCAGAAAATGGGTTTTGACTCACAAGCTCCATGAGATATACTCAATTTAAGTAAAGCAGAAGCACTGAAAATTGGAAAGGGGTAAAGAAGTTGCTATGAATAGTATATGCTTACTGAGAAAGATAAGGTGGGGAGTTTGTGTCAGGCCAGAGAAAAAGGTGAATGCCTTCTGAACAAATTTTACCGTCACTATCAAGGAGAACCTCTATCCAATAGAGCAGGCTGAGGAACAACCCACTGGGCAAGAGAAAGCGATGAGAAATCTGGAACTGATACCAGCTATATAATCCATATGGCCCAGTGAAAAATAAAAATGTGGGGACCCTTGTCCAAAACGTATTAAGAATTTGAATAATTCATTTATTTAATAACTTATTAAGAAGACCCAACTTTTGAGCAGAGGGCCCTATCCAACCACACAGGTCTCACACCTATCAGGAAGGCTTTGCCTGGGCCTAGAGGCTGACAAGAAGAATATAACAACAGAAGGAGAGCACACGCACACACAGCAGAGGAGACAGAAGCCAAAAAGGAAGTGTTTCAGCTAGGTGAAGATGCCTTCTCAAAGCAGGAGCAGTCTAGATAAATTTTATAGGCCCTGCAATTACAGTCAGTTACATGCTAATGTGAAAATACTAATTTGGGAAAATAAAGACAGAATTAAGAAAACATTTCAAGGACAGCACATTGGAAGAATGGTTCTTAAGCTTCCTTTGTTTTATTTCCACCATTAACTCTTTGAAAACGCCATTAGAACTATGGATTCTCAATCAAAATAAATGCACATGCATACATACACAAATATACAAGAATATAAGTGGCTCTAGATTCCCTGAATCAAATGTAAGAACGCCTTCACCAGCCACTTGTGCAAATGCACTTATGTCTGTGGTGAGAGAAGTGTTTGCTTTTCTTGGTTTCTTTTCACCAAGTGACAGTTCTGTAGAATATTGTCCAGAAGGGTGAAAGCAAATTCCGAAAAGCCTGTTTACAGGGAAATTATTTGAGGCTCAACTCAGCTATTTAAAATAGAAAGGGCTGCATGTACATATGTTGGGGAAAGAGGATACACCCAAAGTAAATTTGTCCAAGACGGCTTCAGTGGGAAAACATCACTTTGTCAATTTATACTTGCACAGGTGGATACAAGCATATATGAAATCAACAGTGAAGTCATAAAACTCAATCACCTTATAAAAACAAACTTAAGGTTACTTAAAATCTTTGTAAATAAAGCTGTCTCCTTTGCTGGAAATGTGGAGGGCGAGTCAAATATAACTAGATATTGGCCTCAGAAATACATAAAGCTCTATGCCATAGCTAACTACAGATAACCAAAATTGACTCCTCTTCTAGTCTGTATTTAAAATGATTTTCTCTTTAGGAGAAGGAGAATAGATGGGGTTATATTTATCTCCTCATTGCTCTCTCTTCCTTCTTCCTCTAATGGTAATTTGGAAATGTTTAAATAGATGATGAAGGAGAATAAATGATTAAACTCAAGAGATAAATTGCTTAGAGGCAAATAGGAAAGTCTATAATATCAATTCCCCCAGAGTCTCTGGAAAGAAAGAAAATACACAGAGAGTGTTCCAGGCTAAGAAATGATTCTCAGAGTCAGCAGGATTCTTGATTGATTTTTGACACATGCAGCCCTGAGATGTGTCAACCCTCATTAGAGCTGTGCACTGTCTAATGCTCAGCACAGCCTTGGGGACAGCCCTTATGATCAGATGCACGTGGCCAGTGGCTCACCTAAGCGACAACTTTCTGACCTTTTTCTCTGTTCTCAGAGAACTCCCTCAGGTAAACAAAGGCTCTGTATGGTACTAAGATCCTATACTCACATCTGTCACCAACAAAGTCTCTGAGTAAAATGGGGTAACGTTTCACTTAGTTGCAAATTTTACAAAATAAATGAACCAGATTAGATTATGCTGGAACTGGTCTAATTTCTTGAAAGTCTAAGGAGTCAGATATTCAGTATTTTAAAAGTCAGAATTTCTTGAAATCAATGCCAATTAGTGATACTGATTGTCTGTACCGCCAGGAACAAACTTGGGATAGTGGCAAGGTATTTAACCTGTTTGGATAAAGTATAAATGTAATGAGTGCTTTTAAAAATAGGTAAAACTTTTCATAGTTCACCTCTGTTCTATTCTTCTTTGCCCACAGCCACTGAGAGAAAGGCAGTTCCTGTTTCAGAGACAAAATTCAACATTCCTGTTTTCCACTGATTTTTGAAGTTAGAGAAAACGTATTTCGAAGGGGGAAAATGCATATGGCCTGTAAACCTCAGTGTAAGATTTAATGGAATTTCCTCTTCACTAACAATAAAAATGGTAAGAACAAAAAGACTTAATTTCAAATCTGATTCGCAATTATTATTTCAACCTTGATTAAGGAATGTTCCTTTTGCCTCTGTAAGCTGTAAAATGTAGGTAAATTTAGACCAGGATAAGGAAGGTGGAGACTCACTCCTTAAAGCAAATCTCAGAAGGACTTAGGAGCAGTAGAGAGGAGTGTTACATTGTGAATCTCCCCTGTGGGTTTAAATGGAACACTCTGGGATGAAGAATTTAGTCTTATGCCTCAGTATGTTACTGTAAGTTCAAATTTACCAGTATTTATTCTAAAGTTCTGTGGAAGGCACACAAAGAAGTTTCATCCTAAAATTTTGACAATGGTCTGCTTTTTATGCTTTCTTTTTCTCTTACAGTAAAACTATCTATTCTCCTAAAATTCAGAGTGCCTCACAATGTCCTTTCTGATATGTATGCTTTTGACTGGTTAAGCTATTGGCAAGATTGTGGAACAGTGTAATTCAGAGAACTCTTTCGAGAGCACTTTCTATATGTCAAGCAATTTCACATAGGTTGGTTGGTTGATTCTTCAAAATAATCCTGTGAAGGAGGTACTCCATCCTAACTTTCAGCTGTTGAAACATCCTACAAGAATTGCTGCCTCATTGGAGGGTTGAGCCAAGCACATATTAAGTCTCACAATCAAGGTTTAGATTGTGAGTTTATGAAGATCATGTTGAAAAGTGATGAATCGTAGAGCTTGTGCTCAACCATAATGCAAAGTGTATTATGACAGTTTATTATCTCAACAAATACTTATTTAGAACTATCTATATTGTAAATTTTGTGATAAATGCAGGCCTTAAAATGGTGGTTGAAACATAGACCTTGACCTCATAGAGTTGAAATTCTGGAAGAGGATACAGCCATGATATAATCACACAATAATGTTAGAGTTATAACTTCAAAAGTCATACAAATTAAAAGAACATGATAGAGAACTTAAACAAGAATAGACCTATTCAGACGATCAGCCAAAGAAGCACTGCAAATAGAAAAAGATAAATATAAGAACTACCAAACTAGAAACTGAAAATAACCAAATTAAAAATAAAATCTTTAAAAGCAACTAGGAACAAAAGGTATTTTGCCTAAAAAGCTATTTAAAAAATAGCTTTGTAGTACAGTCATATTGTACAACAAACTATTAGAAGTCAGAAAATGAAATAATATTTTCTACTGAGAGTAAATATGTTTCAATCTATCTTTCTAATGTCAGATAAACTCTTCTTCGAGAATGAAAGTTAAAAGAGGACATTTTCAGGAAAATAAATACAGAATTTATCTCATATAAA